>CAUYPO010085787.1:0-11874 GCA_963574435.1 Cheirogaleus major
CCGATTAATTGCTTTCTATTTATAGTAGAGACGGGGTCTCGCTCTTGCTCAGGCTGGTTTCGAACTCCTGAGCTCGAGCGATCCGCCCGCCTCGGCCTCCCAGAGAGCTAGGATTACAGGCGTGAGCCACCGCGCCCGGCCGTGATGCAACATTTTAAAAATCCATTTTGCGCCAAATTAAACTATCAGTTCTTCACCAAATATGCTCATCCTATAATTCCCATCTGTGCCATCCTACTGTTGATCACCCGTTCCCTAAGACTCCACCTGAGGGCGGCCAGGCAGCTATAGCCATGAGCAAACATGGTTAGAGGAGGCGAGGAACGGGTTAAGTTTAAATGTGAGCAATTGGCAGGAGTTTTATTTGTGGAGAATGAGTTGTGAGTGCTGCCTGGCCAGCCCCACCAAGGGGACACAGGAGAGGAACTGTGAGTCATTCTCTGTGCTGACTTATCAGCATATGTCAGGAATCGGTTTACAGAGATGGGAAGCAGAATGGATGAATAGGAAAGGGATACCCTTCAGCCTTTTAATTATGGAAAAGTTGGAAAGGGCAAAGAAACAAAACAAATGGGCATGTACGCTTTAGAGAGAAAGAGGCCACCTTAGAGCTATTGTTTTCTGTCTACTTCCTCCAAAGGGCAAAGGCCTCTTCAGATTAAGTTCTCTTCTCATATCATATAGGAACCGGGATACAAATGTGGAATTTCAGCAAAGACGGGACTTATGCTGGTGGTGGGGAGAGGGGCAGGGTGGATACCCTCCCTCCCATGCTGATGACTGGAATTCCTAACAGGGGACAAGAACTTTGGACCAAATTAATCATAAGGTTTAAAACATAAAATACTTGGAGGCAATGTTCTGAGGATTAAATGAATCCATCAGTTAAGAACATTGCCTGGCATTAAATAGCAATCAATAAATGTTACTTAGAAGTAGCACCAGCAGTTGTAGCAGTAATTATATGAAGCAAACTGAAATTCAGACTGTATTTGCGTTTTGCAAAACTTTCTTAGTTTCAGTTTTAAGGACTCCAATCTTTCTCAGAATAAAAGGCAAAGAGAGAAAATAGAATATTTTTACAACCCGATCCAGATTGATAGAATAGTTTAGGAATTGTTAGTTTCTTCCTTTGGGTTAGAGATGGGTGTCGTGAACAGCTTGGAGACACAGCCAGTCCCTGACGTGAGGGAGTCTGGGACAGACAGTGAAATAGCATCCAGGCAGGATGGGAGAGGGAAGCAGGGGAGGCCAAGAGTACCTTTGCACCGGAGCCGTCATCCTCACCTGGGGCCTAAGCTGAACTGTGGACCTTTCTCTCTGTTCCTCACCATCTTATAGACCTTATCCATTCATGGATTAAATAGCTCATCCTCAATGTTGGAGGACAGGGTCTGAATCTATGTGGGTAATTGTCTTTTTTATTTTTTAATTTTATTATGGTAAAATACATATATAGCATCGAATTTGCTATTTTAACCATTTTGAGTGTACAATTCAATGGCATTAAGTGTATCTGCAATGTTGTGCAACTATCACCAGTGTTTTAAAAACTTTTTCATCATCCCAATATGTGGGTACTTTTTACCTTCCCTGACTTGTGAAATGATAATCCCATAATTAAATGTTAGAGCTAGAAAGAACTTGGGGATTCTCTCCATTCACTAAAGTTGTACAAAAAGAAAATTGACATTCATAAAGGTCTTATTCACAAAGCTAGATAACGGCAGAGCTGGAACGCAAATCCTGATTTCTTGATTTTCATTTAAGAGCTCAGTTACCAGGCAGTTGTTTCTTCCATACATTCTATTCATTCTGCCCCAACTCTTTCTAGCTATTCAGATGGAGTAGGCTAATGCAGAGGCCATAGCATCAAATGCCCAGGGCCTTATAGGCATAACACAGACATTCCATAGATATTTCTTGAATAAGTGAATTAGTAAGTCTAACAACTTAGGCTAATAAATCTCCCCATCTATACAAGATAGCCAACTTTAACTTATTACTATCATATAGATTGCCAACTTTTTAAAGAAAAAAATTAGATCTATATATGAAATGTCTTAATAGTAAATATTGTATGGGGGAAAAAACATGTTTGGAGACTGTGTGGTTAATTTTATGTGTCCACTTGACTAGGCCACAGCGTGCCCAGATATTTGGTCAAACATTATTCTGGGTGTGTCTGTGTGGAGATGAGAGTAACATTTAAATCAGGAGACTAAGTAAAGCAGATTACCCTCCATAATGTGAGTAGGCCTCACCCAATCGGTGGAAAGACTGAATAGAACAAAAAGACTGGTCCTCCCTGAGTGAGAGAGAATTCTTCTACCTGATAGCCTTCAAACCAGGGATGTTGGCTTTTTTCCTGCCTTCAGACTTGAATTGAATTATCTGCTTTTCTGGGTCTTGAGCCTTCTGACCCTTGGACTGGAACTATACCATCAGCTCTCTTAGTTCTCAGGTCTTTGGACTCAGACTGGAACTAAACCATTGGCTCTCCTGGGTCTCTAGCTTTCCAAATCACCCGGCAGATTTTGGGACTTGTTAGCTTCCATATATGTACATAGAAAGATATTCTACTGGTTCTGTTTCTCTGGAGAACCCTGACTAATTCAGAGTCCAGAGTCAGTATTAAGGCCACTGCACCCCCAGAAATCTAGGTATGTTGTGTGAGAATCATGGAAGAAATATGAGTCCCCAGCAAATATCAAAGTGCCTGGCATAGAATAGACAATGGATGGATGTTTATTGGATAACCAAATGAATATATCATGAATGAACTCTATCACTTTCTCCACAGGCTAGAACATTGGAGGTATTCAAGAAAAACCTAAAAAAAAATTCTTGTATTTAGTGGGAAGTTGGACAATTGACCGATCAAGTTATTTACTATTCATTCATTGATTTAATGATTCACTGATGTATTGATCAAGCACCATGCTAGATATTGGATATATAAAGACTGAGAATACTTAGCCCTTGCTCTCCAGTAACTCACAAGTTCACATAAACAATTGTAACACAGTGTTGTATTTGTTACGAGAAAGATGGTGCCCCGTGCAGGTGTGATGGAAGTGAACAGGTAGGAGTATGTTTGAGGGGCTCAGGGGAAAGGTGGGAGGGCTGGAAAAAATGACCAAGGGTTTCCCAGTGACAGGCTGCAAATGGAGGATGAAAAGAGTAGGTAGTTGGGTAGATGGTGATTATTCTTCTAGTCTATATTAGGAATGCTGCTCATGAGTGTGGTAAATTCTATTAAGCTCTGAAACTGCAGATATCCCTAAAACCTTACAGTTTTGTCCTCTTTTTAATGACTAAAAGTAATAACTATAGAAGTACATCAAAATTCATTTATAAGGATATTTACTATCATATTATCTCATTGTTTTCAATAGTAAAAAATCAGAAATAAGAAAATTATGGAGAATTGGTTAAAGAAATTATTATGCAATGGAATATCTTGCAGTCACTTAACATTGTTTTTAAAAATATGTACTTACATGAGGAAATGTACAAAATATAAGTTTTGAAAAGAATAAAAAAATATGTTTAATGTCAGATTTGATATATAGAGATTAGTTTACATAGGCAAAAGAATGAAATGCCTATGCAAATATTAACAGTGACTTTTTAGATGTTGTGAATGTTACAGATATTTAAATTTTTCTCTGTTTTTATTTTCCAGGCTTTTTTGTTGTTGTGTATTTGTTTGTTTGTTTCTGAGATGCGGTCTCATTCTGTCGCACAGGCTAGAGTGCAGTGGCATCATCGTAGCTCACTGCAACCTCAAACTCCTAGGCCACCTTCCTGCCTTAGCCTCCCAAGCAGCTGGTGCTACAGGTATGTGCCACCATGCCTGGATAATTTCTCTATTTTTTGTAAAGACGGGGTCTTACTCTTGCTCAGGCTGGTCTTGAACTCCTGGCCTCAAGCAATCTTCCTGTCTTAGCCTCCCAAAGTGCTAGGATTACAAGCATGAGCCACTGCACCTGGCCTATTTGGCCTATTTTCCAAACTTTTAACAATGATTATTCCTTTCTTAGTTAAAAAAAAAAATTAAATGTTATTTTGGACACATACTGTGGTAGCCAGCCAGCCAGTTTGTCTGGAAAGTGTCTCCAAACTCCCACCCTTAATCCGCAAATCCATGGAAGTGACTTCAGAACCCATGAGTATACAAAATGACCCTGTCCCCTTAGCTACAGCCAACTGGTCTCTAGGTGGGCATCTGATCCAAGCTAGGCCGATCAGATTACATTTCCTGAAAATTTGCAGATCAAAATGATTCCTACATTAAGTGTCCTTTTGAATGGAAGAGATATAAATTCGAGAGCTGAAGGGTGACAGTTTTTCCTGCCTTGTAGACTAAGCAGTAGAGAAAAGTAGTTTTTGGAAGAGAAAAGAATGTTGCCTCTGTTCAGAGAGAAACAGAGGCTAGAATGCAGCGAGGTGCTGCTGACCTCCCATGGCACATGTGACCCCACTCCCCATCCTTCCGGAGGCCCTGAAACACCCCCTTTAAATTCCATGAACTATCCATATGCCTTATAAGAAATTTCCTTTTTCACTTAATCCAAATCAACTTAGCTTTTGTTTCTTGAAACCAAGAGGTCTATTAACACAGTTATCTTGAGGAGCAGAAGGAAAGAAGCTACACTCATTAAGAAAGCTTCAAAATGACACTATCTGTGAGGACAAGGACTGCTTTTCTCAATTCAGCTTTCTACCACCCAGCCCTGGTTCGGGCATATGGCTGGTGCTGGATACAAGCTTGCTGACTGTTGGCCTGGAAAAATGAGTGATGTCTTGCAGTGCCTTTACTCCTCCTCGCCCTGCATGCCTATTTAATCATTACTAAGAATATATCAGGGTTAGTGAAAAGGACATTTCTGAGTCCCTCTCCACTCCCTCTCTTACAGGAAAGTACTCAATGTAGGCGGCCTGGGAAATGTTACATTTTGCTGTGATTTCATTGGCACTCAAATTCACTTGTGATGAAAGGTTAGGTGTAGCTGAAAACTTCTCCTTAATTGCTTAGGAGCAAAAGCTTCATTTGGAAAACACCAAAAGTTTCTCATCAAAGGAAAAGAATGCAAATTGACACAGAAATGTAATCAATGGCACTTTCTACAATGTATTATTGCTTTGTTCAGACATTCAAGAGCAGCTGAAACGCATAACTTGCTGCCAGGGTATTCTCTATTTTAAACATCATAGTGAGTTAGAGAGAAAAAGTGCAGAGTCACATCAGTTGAGTCTTTTCTCCCAAGGCAATGGGACAAAATATGTATGGTATATAAATAGGGTAACTTGTAAAAGTTACGGGCATTTTTTAAATAATGAAACTAGGTCAAATTTCTCAAGTTTCCAACAACTCCAAAATCTTACTTTGGAAATGGGAACATATGTTTCAAAGTTGAGAAATCACTTGCATTAACAGAATTACTGAATGTTGTAACAGTGTTAAGTCTTTAAGAAGTTGTCTGACGTACCATATTTAAATTTAATGAAAGGCTCTGAAAATTGTGTAATGGACTACCTTCCAATTGCAGTGTCAGGCTGTTAATTGATGGATTCTATTGCTAATTTAAAACTCTTCTGCCACACCTATGACTTATACAATTATATAAGCCTGAAGGGAGAAGTTGGTAGGACAAATCGCAAGAAAATGGAAACACTATGAGTCATTGCCATCCAAATATTTAAAATGCACAGCTTTAAATCTTTGGGAAACAGACTTATAATTTTCACTCAAACAGAGTCTTGTAAGTTGAGAGTTAACATTTGTGTTAAATTTCTCTTTAGAATCCTGAAGATATTCATTGAGCCTTCACCACATACCAGGCGTAGTGCTGAGTACTGGGGATATGATGAGCAAAAGGGCAAGCTCTGCTGTCACGTGGCCTTTCTAATAAATATCCTTCGAGTTAGGATATGAAAGATGAGTCCCAGTCAGTTGAAAAAGGAAGATATTCCAGGCCAGGTAAGAGCATCTTTGAAAGTCTGAATGAATCAAAACATTTCTTGCAGTTGTAAATATGTACCTATATTAATTATATTTTTTATTTTCTGTATTTTATGATGCTTTAACATCTTGGGGTCTCAAAGACCTGGGGAAGGACTGCCCCTCTCAGGGTTTACTAAGTCCTAGAGATTGCAAACACCTTACCTGTGAGCATCCCTTTGGTATGCAAGCCAATTGATCTCGAGTCCACACTCCCAGCCACCTCCTTTTATCAGGTTTTAGTCCAGGACACTGTTCCCCTGCTCAAAATCACCCAGGGCCAGGTATAGGACAACTAAGGACAACCTCTGAACCCATAGCCCAGAGCCTGCCAAAATATTCAAACTAGCTAATCCTAAATCTGCTTACTCTGCCTTGCCTTTCCTGCAAAACCCACAATAAAGGCCCATGCCCATGTTTTCTCCTCACTCCAGCCTCCTGACCAACCTGGTGCTTCCCCGTGTGCCCTTGCTTGGTGTGGAGTCCCCTCTCCTCTTGGGAACTGTGAGTAACAAAACCATCTTTTCCAGTAGTCATTTCCTGATCTGTTGGCCTCACCATACTCGGATAAAAACAAAATCCCAGATACATTTTAAAGTAGTGCCTAACTCACATGTTATCATAGCATAATCAAAATTGAAAAAAAGATTAATGGATAAATATTGACAAGAAAATATTAGTAAACACACTACCAAAATATGTCTAATACAAAAGTTAAAAAAAGTCCTTATAGAAATGCCAGGCATAATACAGAGGATGGCACTGTTGACCCAAAATAAGTGGCTGAGACAAAAGATCTCAATCAATGGAAGTTTATTAAGCCAAAGTTGAGGACATGGCCAGGAAAAACACAAACTACAGGCAAACTTGTGGCTGCTTTTCTGAAGGAGAATTTGGAATTTTCAGTATTTAAAGGGGAGTAGGGCAGATAGAAATAGGAAAATTAAAAAAAAGGCAGGGGAGGCATGGGTAGTGAGGTAAAATTCTTGTGAGACCCAAGAAAATCTACATTTTACATAAGGTGAATGTTAGAGGAGAAAAAAGGGAGTGAAGGAAGCATCAGTTATTTAGATGTCGCTGGGTAGGTGGAAGAACGTCTGATCCTGTCTTGTCTCTGTTCCCCACCTGTGAAGATAAACTTGTGATTCATTATTAGTGTGGAATCAAACAGGCTTTAGTTTTAGGAGCTAGACATAGCCTGCAGACCTAAAATTGTAATTTGCATGTCCTTGTTTATGGGAAGCCAGCATAGAATTTCCTCAGTGAACTATCTCTGGGGCCAGTCCTTCACAGCTGCCTGAGGCCTTTACCTTCCCTTTCGCATATGGAGTTGTGGGGCTTGATCCAGAGATTTTTGTTTCGTTTTTATGGCACCCATTCATTCCACATATGTTTGTTGGGCATGCCAGGCACTGCAATGGGTACTTAGATATGGCAGCGAACAAAACAAAGATCCCAGTGTCACCAGGAAGGCCCTGAAAAAGCAAATGGAAAACTTTAACAGTTTTTTTTCCCTACTCTTTTCTTTCTTTTCACAGTTTTTCTTTAGTCTCTTTATCTAGAGGCACAGCTACTCAAGGACACCACATGGCCTGCAGGCCACAAATAGCCAAATGACCCCCTGCGGGATGCCAGAGGAAGTCCAAACCTGCACAAACCCATGCAGACCAGAGCAGGCAACCTCTGGTTACCTTTGGCTTATTAACATATCATTACAATACTAAAAAAAAAAACAACCCTGCCCTGAGAAGAAATTGCCACCATTTTCTATACATGTGATGTATGGAAAAGCATGTACATGAACTGCCTCTGTGTGTCTGAGACTCCACCCTGTACATACTTACACACCTCCTCCTTCCCTTAGCTCACTCTTCCAGACTCCCACAGCTTCCTTCGCTCGGAGAGAAGGTGCCTTTAAAGCATAAGCTCTCCTTCTCCATTCTTTGGACACTGAATTAAAACGTAAATGCCTTACCAATTGGACTTTGTTTCTATGTGTCCGATATAAAATAGGGAAAGAACACAGTTTTTTTGCTTACACCAGTCCTTGCAGAGATTATATTCTAGTGAGGAAGAGAGAAAATAAATGGAAAAAAATTCCATAAAATATATAAATATAAAAATACAGCGAGTGATAAGGAAAAAATATTTGCAGAAACAGGCTAGTCAGGGCGAGCCTCATTGAGAAGGTGAGATTTGATGAAAGACTTGAAGGAGACAAAGGCCATCTGGGTATCCAGGAAAGAGCCTTCTAGGCAGAAAGTACAACTAATGAAATGCCCTAAAATGGGATGGTGTGTGGCTGAGCTAAACGGTATGGTTGGAACAGGTGGAGAAGGCGGAGAAGCCTGAGAGATTAGAGAAGTGATGAGGTTACATAGGTGAAACCGGGGGCGGGGGAAGGGCAGTTTGTGTCAGGTCTTGTGGTCCATTTTCAGGACTTTGGCTTTTACTCTGAGTGAGATGGAGAGCCACTGGAGGGTTCTGAGCAGAGAAGGGACCCAATTTTATGTGTTTAAAGGATAATTCTGATTCCTTTGTTGAGAATATAATGGAGTGCAAAGGTGGAAGAAGGAAGCCCTTTGAGACAACCGCGGGGCTAGGGCAAGAGATGACGGCCACTCCAACTGGATGGTGGCAGTGACGAGGGCAAGAAGTGATCAGAGTTTAGACACATTTTGAAGGTTAACAGAATTTCCCAACCAATTGGATGCAAAATGTGAAAGAGTCAAGAATAATGTTAAGGTTTTGGCCGAACAACCGGAAGGATGCTGTTACCATCCACCAAGATGCAAGAGACTGTGATGAAGAGACATTTGGGCATAGAAGTCTGGAGAGGAGAGAGAGGTCTGTGTTGGTAATATAAGTTTGGGGGTTGTCAGCATAGAGATGTATAATGTCATGAAATTGGTTGACAGTGACTGGAAATGGAGAAGAGAGCGGGTACCTCTACTGAACACTTTTCCCTCTGACACCCTGCGATGTCAGCTTCTCTTATCTCTTTCTGCTCTTTGCTCAAATGTCACCTCAGTGCAATCTGTCCCCTCTACAATTTATGGTTCCTGGTATCCTGTACCAAGCACTTATCATCTTCTAATGTACTGTATACTTTACTTATTTATTATGTTTATTATTTATTTTCCATTTGCCCCGACCAGAATGTAAGCTCCATGAGGGCAGAGATTTATATTTTTATTTCTGTTCATTGATATATTCCAGATGCCTAGAACAATGTCATCAAATATTTAATGTTGAACTACCCTATTAATGTAGAGTGCATATTATACATGCCTCTTAGCAGCCCATCAGTTAGATGCTGACTCCTGTTCTTCTGGTATACTAGGAAAGAGATAAAAACTCAAACAAATTAGTATAGTAACAGCTAAGATTAATGAATGCTCACTCTGTGCCAGACACTGTTCTAAGGACATCACATGTAAGAAGATTATTTAATTCTCACAATAACCCTATGAGGTGGGTGCTATCATTGTCCTCATTACAAGGGAGGAAGCTGAGGCACAGAGAAGTTAAGGATCATGTCCAGTGTCACACAGCCTCTGAGAGGCAGAGTCAGAATTTGAACCCAGACAATCTGGAACCAAAGTCTGTGGTCTTTGCCACTATCCTCTATGCCTCTGAGAAGCACATGCATTCAGAGAATAAAGCCCCTGTGTGACACTAGCTGCCAGACAGCATAACCAGTATTTGCTGATGGTGCAAATGGCCTACTCTTGGCATCATCACCAATATATTGAAAGATTATTCAGAATTGTTTTCCATTCATAGAATTTTAAAAGGTCAAGTTAGTAGAGATTTGTTTCAATATTTTGACATTTATTTGCTTTTTCTCATTGGTAGGAGGAAAAAAAGCTATTTTCCGTAGCATTCACTTATTATTCATATATTTCCTTCAATAAATTATTTTCCAAATCAAATTCTTGCTTTAATTTAATAATTTTTACATTAATATGAAAATGTATTTTTATGGGAAACCCAATATTTGTGTTCATAATAATACTAAATTGACTATATATCATATGGTAACTAATTGAATATATATACCTTGGAAGTATTTTTTTGGCTATGAGAAGTAAGTGGTGCAATGTGCCCTGCAAAACTTATTTCTATAAAATGTAAATTGGTTAAATTGGTCTTTCCAGTACTGTTTGGATATTTTTATTGCCACACTAGTGGGAGATTTTATATAGTTTTCCTTCTGTGTTTATCTTCCAAGATGATTAAAAATTTAAATAAGTTTGCCAGTAGCTGTTTGGCAGCTGTTGTGCCTATTAAATAGAGTGCATCTTTGGAGCATGTCATTCACTGCTAAGTAGAAAGAATTTTAAAGAAAAACAACCTAAATTCCTGGGGGATGAGGACGTTACACATGATTCAAGTGACAGCTAGGATGCAATGGGTTCATTGTGAATGAATATCATTAAAATAGGCAAGAACCTCAAGTCTAATTATAACTATGTGATTCAAACTTCTTTAGCTGCAGCAAATCCATCTGAGATATCTTTCTTTGTGCCTTCCTGAATTCTGAATTTGCCAAGGACAAGTTCAAAGTGAAGAACTCCATTACCTAAATACGTGGTCATTGTGAAATATCTAAATGTCATAGGACTAGGTTATTGCTTGATAGTTTTGATGACATGTAAGTAAGATTATACGGCCTCTTTGTAACCTGTTGTCATATTTATCAGAGGAATAAGAAGTGCTATTCCTTCTTCAGAGGAGTACTATAAGTACACACAGGAATTGTCTAAATAGTGGTCCTATATTTGAGCTCTTTAGACATAAGTGGTATATGATTACTATTAAGAAAATTTACAACATTATTATGAAATATAGCTAGTGTTTTCATTTATCACTAATATTTAAAGTACTATATAAGAAAAGCATTTAATCTGGGCCTGGGCTGGCTAGGTAAGGATCACCTAGAAAGCTTTTTAAAAATATTTAGTCCTGGGCCATTTTCAAATATTTTCATTCCACTTGCTAAGGTGAGGCTTAGAAACGAGGATTTCTATTAATAAAAGTATGCCCAACTGATTCTGATATGTAACCCTGTGTAAGAGGCAGTGTTCAAAGAGATTCACATAGTCCTATTATGGATTCTTCGTCCCTAGCCACTGCTAAGATTGTAAGTGATTTGAAAAGGATTGTCTTACATATCATTAAATCCCCTTTGGTGTCCAGCACATAAAGATTTTTTGAGTTTATTTGAATTGAATTGCTTTGACATCGGGGAAGTCCTGTCTGGAAGTAAACACATAGTCACCAGAAAGCTTCATCCCCTCTGCACAAAGCAATCTATTAGGTAGGTGAGTGAGTCAGTTACTTCCCACCCTAATCACCCTTAAGGGGAAGAGTTTGAACTTGAGAGTCAGACAGACCTGGAAATAGGCATTTGACTACTTCCTTAACTATTATACTTCTGGGTTTATTTTTATTGTGAAGGTACCTCCTCAGTCTTTCAAACACATGTTTTGGCTTGTGATCATCTTCCAGTTTTTTTTAGAGCAATTTTTGTGAAACCATGGATAAGTAAAAAATTCATGTTATTTTTTAATATGAGTTCTGTCATGGAACCAATGCAGCGCAGACTGCTCGAAATATCAAGGAAGTGTTTGGGAAGGATGTGGCTAATGAACGCATAGTATGACGATGGTTTGAGAAGTTCCATTCTAGTGATTTTAATCTTGAAAATGAGCCTCGTGGGCGACCTGAGACCAAGGTGGATAATGATGAGCTGAAAGCTGTAGTGGAAGCGAATCCATCTCATCCTACACGTGAATTAGCAGCAAAGTTTGACATTACTACTCCAACAATATTGGACCATTTGAAACACATGGGCGAGGTAA
>CAUYPO010085793.1:0-43697 GCA_963574435.1 Cheirogaleus major
GACTATCCTCCCAGTCCTTCCCCATCCCCTGTCATCCCAGTCTGCCATCCACCCTCACAAGCACTCCTATCCTGGCTCTCCCTGAGCCAGGTAGGAGGGTTAAGACAGGCTTGTGTACCATACAAGGTTGAAATCCACTCCAAGATGTTGATGTCCCCAGGTGGCCTGGAGTCTCTGGGTACCTGTGGGACTTCCTGGCTCTGGAGAGGCAGGCTAAGGAGTGATGCTAGCTGAAAATGAGGCCCTGGGCCAGGGGCTCACCTTCTGCAGCCATGCAGCACCTGGTGGCTACTATCAGGATTGGTATTCTCAAGTCCTCTCTCTCACTGCTTGAGCCCAGGGGTTGAGGAGGCCTGGGAGGGGGCAGGTATCCTGCAGGGTCTCTGATCCTGGGGTACCTGATGGAGGATGGCTGGAAAATCCTACTCCTGGGAATCTGCAGGACCCCTGTCCACCCTCATTTGGGGTAACTGCTGGAGTGTTCATCTTTGCTGGTGGAGGGTGTGAAGGAGCCAGGGAGGAATGTGGGAAGCAGAGTCGAGGGTGGGGGGAAGATAGGCATTCTCCAGAGGACCCTAGAAGGACAGAGGTGGGGGCTTCAGGATGTGGACATGGAACCTGGTGGGAGCAAAGACAAGAGATTGCAATGTTCCCTAGAGACCAGATTCAGGGCTCCGCAGGAGAGGAGGCCTTAAGGGTGGGGCCAAATCCCAATCCTCCTCATTCCCTCTTCCTGCTTCCCCAAGCTGCTATCAACAGAAAACAAGGCGCAGGAGGTAAGAGCTGGGAGAGCTGGGAGGCATGAAAGTTCACCCAATTAATGCTCTCAGCAGGAGGCTGAGGCAGAAGGTACTCAGAGAGGGGCTGTACCCAGACATCCCAGCTCTGAGCTGACCAAGGATGGACAGCACAGGCTTTGTGCCCCAGCCTTACCAGGGACTCAGTTACTGAAGGGATGGGGCACCAGGAAATGTTTGTGTGTCAGGGGAGTCCCCTACCCCATCTGGGTCTTGACCTTCTCCATCACCTCCTGCTGCCAGTGCTGCCAGGGAGGCCAGTGGGAGAGTCCTTGGCAGTTTCCCCTTCATCTCCCTACTACCCAGCTGGGTGCTGGTCCCATGGTCCCATGGGGTTCTGCAACCAGCCTGCCCGGAATGGAAGGATGAGAAGGTGAAATCATTCAGGCCCAGACTGTCTGGTGACACCCAGTCCCTAGCTGCAGATGGGTGTGGGAGCAGAGCCTGGCTCCTGGGTCTAGGAAAACCTAAAAGGTCCATGCTGACAATGACTGTACTCAACTCCATCATTGTACCGATAGGGAAACTGAGACCCAGACACCCATGCCCTTGTCAGGGTCACATTTCTAGTTCCTGAAGCCATCTTGCCGACTCTTCCCGGTGACCACAGATCCTTCTGAGGGAGGACAGCTCAGCCAAGGGTAGACAGCAGATCTCCCATTGTCCCTTGCCTGCTCTCCAAAGCAGACAGTGGGGAGATGGGCTGTGGACTCTGAAGTCAGTTTGTCTTGGTTCTGGGTTCAATTCCTTGCTCCCCCATTTCCTAGTTGTTTGACTTTGAGGGAAGCTTTATAACCTCTGGGGCCCACAGAAGGCTCTGCTGAGGCTTGAGGCTTTTAGCCACAGCTCTAGCCAGCCTCCACTTGGCCTGGCTTTGGGGCCAGGAGCCCTGGATTCAAATCCTGGCTTTGTCAACAATTAAGTGGGTTAAGTGGGTAACCTCATCAAAGCCCCAGTTTGTTCATTTGTAAAATAGGTGAAAAACTGAGGGTATTAGGATCAAATGCAACAGGTGCCATGGGCCCTAGAGCTCATTTGTGAGAAGCAGAATTCATACCCCACCTAGAGTTCCATCCATTAGTTCCCCGACCCAACCCTAAGGTCCATGGGGGAGAGGTTGGCAAGGGGGAGGCAGGGAGGAGAGAGGAAAAGGAGGACCCTGCATTGAATGTCCCAATACTTTTCCATAACACCACAAACATTTTCAGGGGGGTCTCACTGAATCTTCCCAACAACCCTGTGAGACAGACGAGGCAGGGATCAATAGCCCCAGTCTACAAGTGAGAAAATTGAGGCTCAGAGATGCTGTAATTGGGTCCCAGGTATTCTGATGTATGGCCCAGGGCTCTTCCCAAAAGAACAGCTGCCTGGCTTTGCACAGCTGGACCCCTGGGGACTGCCCAGGTCCAAGTCTGACTGTTCTCCAATGTTGCCCTGCCTCGCTGGGCTAGGGCAATAATCTGGGCTACCTTCCACACTGATATGTCCACTGGGGGCTCAAAAACACAGAAACCCCTGAAGGACAGACAAGGTGGGGGTCCCAAGGGCCTTGGGAGGATCCACCTATATGAGGGTGGGGGTATGAGTAACTAGGCCAAAGGGGAAACTGGGAAAAACTATGAAAGTGCCAGGGGCTCTCATCACTGCTACCATACTCAGCCCCACCACGGCTGTGGGCCTCTGCCACCTGCCTCAGAATGCAGGCTCACTCTGTCAGTGGCTGAGAGGTGGCTTCTATGGCTCACCAGCACTCTGAAAGGTAGGGAGAGAGAGGAAGAGTGGAGAGGGGTGTGTTTGGAGCAGCAGAGAGTAGGGTTATGAAAGTGCTTTGTACACCACTCAACACCACTCAAGGGATTATTATCCAGGCCAAGGGGCTGGGAACTAGGCTCAGAGAGAGAAAGTCTCCCCCTTGGAAGGCTCTGGAAGGCAGTAGGACTTCTCACCAATGTTCCTCCTGGGAGTGGAGGAAAGGGGCCCTATTGAAAGAGGCTCACAGCTTCCCTGGCTGGGGAGGGAACCGGGGTGAAGATAAACGCTGAAAATGCTCTGGGGACTAGAGAGGAACCCATCAAAGCTTCTTTCTAGGGTTAAAGAAATTTTGGCTGGTCTGATGGTAGTGGGGTATCAGAACTTATTAACATTAATGTCACTAAAGCTGGTATACAACCCTACTGCCAAATTTGACTGGCTTTAAAAAAAGTTTTGCCCTGCATAATGGTATCTAGTCCAGGGGGTATGTGGAGATTGAAATCCAGATATGAGCCCTGCTGTGGGGGCATGTCCACCCCACCTAGAAGATGGCAAAGGTGCCTTCAGGGCTAACAGTACCTCTGGCCCATGTTGGTGGGCCTTTACCAAGGAGAGGGCCTTTACAAAGAAGTGTGTGACTGGTGGTATTTAATAGGATGCACAAGATTTTTCAGGATCTCACTCTGTCACCCAGGCTGGAGTACAGTGGCGTGATCATAGCCCTCTGTGACCTCAAATTCCTGTGCTCACGCGATCCTCCTTCCTCCTCTGCCTCTCGAGTCACTGGGACTATGGTCATGAGCCACCACGCCTGCCTCCAGGATCCCTAAGATTCTTACCAGTAGTTTCTTCCCAGCCCCACCAGAGCCCACCCACATATATCCTAAGCCAGTTTATGCTTGATAGTCAAGGGTCCTGGAGCCTGAGGGGAAGGTCAGGTTAGCAGGGAGGGACCCCCAGAAGGATGAGGACGGAGATCACAAAGCAAGACACCAAGGAGGCAAGAAGGGCAGGCAGGTTCAGGAGCCTTTATTGAGGGTCTTCAGAGGAGGTGTCTGGGGCCGTGGAACCTAGTGCTGGACTCTCCGAATGGACTGCAGCTGTCCTGTGTGGGCCTGCGTGCCAAACTCGCTGTAGGTGCGGAACTCCCCGCTGTGCCGGTCTCGCTCCAACACGTACTGGTAGCCTCGGTAGCCTGGGTACTGGTAGGCCACCCACCTAGGCCAGCAAGGGCACAGGGGTGATGAGCAAGCTCTGCCCCCACCGGCACTTATGTCCTCATTAGCAGCCCCTTTCTCAGCACCCAACTCCAGCTCCAAACCCATTACTTCAACTTCCCTTCTGTGGGTTTCTGCCCTGTCTACTGCTTCTAATCTTCCTGTCACCTTCCTTATCTTGTCTCCTAGTCTCACCCTTCATTGCTTCCTTCCCCATGTTTTCAATTCTTTCCTCTATCCCCAAATTGTTCCCCTGCCTCCCATTCTATCACCTCCTCATTTTCTCCCTCCCAGTCTGTCTCCATCATCTCACTTCCCCTTGCCTCTAAGTTCCCAATATCTCTCTTCGCCATGTCCCTTAGAGCCCCTCCATCACTTCTCTCCACCCTCCTCCTTGATCCCCACTACTTCCCCACCCCACTCTTCTCATCACCCCTGTTCCAGTCCCAGAACTCACGCTCCAGAGCTGACTTTGAGGGAACCCACATCCTTGCTGGCCCAGCCCATGGAGGGCAGGGATGGGTAGTCATCAATGAGTTCAAATTTGCAGCCCTGGAAGTTGTCACCCTCAAACAGTGTCACACGGCTGTCACTGTGGTTCTGAGGCACAGGAAGGTGAGGGTGGAGAGGTCAGGCACTCCAAAGGGGTGTTAATGGATACATACTCAGCCTCACTTCTCTGTCCCACTGCCCAACACAAGCTGTACAACCACTTACACCCCATGAGCACTCCCAGAATTCACCCCATCAACTCCCTGGCAGTCTGGGAAGCTGAAATGCTCAGAGTCTCCCCTACCCAGACCCTCCCATGGCTTTGGGCTGAGGTAGTGAGACTAGGGGGTTCCAGCCACCGTTTCAGGACAGGGCTAGAGGGTATCTTTTGACATAGGCCTGATTTGCAGGAGGAAAATTAGAGGTCCTTAGAGAAATCTGGCCCATTAACCAAAATGGTTTCCCTAAGGGCCTCAATGACTACCCAATCCCCTGCCCAGTACCCTGGGCACCATGTCTCACAGGGTGGGACCCAGCTAAGGGGTACTGGATGGCAGAACCAGAATAGACATGTCAGGGCATCAGTATTGGTTGCATCTTGTCTTCCCTAACCCCAGAGACTTCCTCCTAAAGCCTTCCCCAGCCTCTTGGAATACAGAAACTGGGCTGGACTGGCTCCTTTGCCCTCCAACCCCCAGCCCAAGTACCTAAGTCAGCACAAATGGA
This sequence comes from Cheirogaleus major, assembly GCA_963574435.1. NCBI lineage: Eukaryota > Metazoa > Chordata > Mammalia > Primates > Cheirogaleidae > Cheirogaleus > Cheirogaleus major. Next base: position 4,985 of record CAUYPO010085793.1, read on the forward strand.
AAGTGAGATCCTCCCCTCCAGTGTATTTGATTCGTTACCAACTCCCCCCACATAACACACAAACACACACTGAGACTGACCCTTTCTCAGCCTTGCTCCCTGGACTCAGTTCTAGTCTCATCTCCATGTTAACCCTTGTGACCCCAGACAAGTCACTTTATCCCTCTGAAGCCCATTACAACACCCGCATATGGGCTATTAGCAGTTGCCCTGACCTCACAGGGCTGTGTGATGACAGAGGTGCTCACTTACACATGCAGATGACTGGATCTGAGTGGCCGGTGGGCACACAGGACGGCCACAGGTTTGGCGCTGTCCGTGGTGCTGATTCCTGGGCTCCTGCCCTATGCCTACAATCCCAACTTTCAGAGATCTCCTGCTTCTGGGAGGTAATGCCACTACCACCCTCCTAGGAGTTTGTTACTGACCCACATGCAGTGGTTGGGGGGCGTTCCAGGGCACGGTGGGGGGGGCCAGGGCCTGGAGCTAGGAGGCAGAGGAGGAAGAGGAGTAGGCAGCTCACCGCGCAGAGCACTGGCCGGAAGGACAGCAGCTGGTTGCTGTGATGGCCACTGCTGCCACTCCAGGCGCTCCAGCGAGGATAGTCCCCCTTCTCTAGAATGAACTGCTGTCCCTGGAAGTCAGGGTACTCAAAGGCCACCCAGCTGGAAAAGGAGAAAGCTGGGAGGTATCTATCTGCCCCAGGTTCACTCTCTCTCCCTCCCTCTTTGCTTGCTGTGTTTGAAAAGACTGAGTGAGAAACCCAATCTTTTTCTCCAACCCCAGGCCCTACCCTGACACACATTGCATGGCAATCCAACCCTTCTAGTGGCTAAATACCCCAAACCTACTGCTTTCCTGGGTCTGAGGAGCTCAGACTTTCTGCTCAGGGGCCCTAACTTGGAAATAATTTTCCAGGTTACAAAGACCACTCGAAGAAGATCACTTAACAAATGCCCCTACCTCAAGGATTTAGGAGTCTGCAAAGGTAAGCATCTGGGACCCCTGCCTGCTGTAGCAGCTGTGGGGACCTCAGGTCTCCTCAGGGCCACAGGCTGGGCTCTAGGACACCAGGGTGGGGCCAGTGGGTGGGGTTTGGCTTTTTTTGTTAGGCAAATTATAGAGCCATCTAACTTCACACAGAGAAAAACTTCGAGAAGGACTTAACTACACTGGAAATCCCTTTAGGGGTCCCATGGGGACTGCAGGGATCTCTTCTCGCCTTTGTCTCCTTGGCTGTGGAGGATACATTCTTTCCCATCATTCGTCTTTGCAAGGGGTGGGGAGTTTAGGGGAGGCCTAGGGGTTTCCCATGTTGGCGTTTCTCTCTCAGGGCTCACAGGGGTGGGAGCTGAGGTCTCAGGTTCTAAACTTGGGCTGGGTAAGCCCAATGTCTTTAGACCCAGCCCAGCCGCGGCCAGGAGACCACTCACACGCCGTTTTCCACCTTGACCGAGCGCACCCTGCGCAGGCCTCCGCGCTCGCAGACGTTCGCACAGTCGCTCAGCAGCCGACAGCGACGGCCCTGGAAGTCCTCCTCGTCCCAGAGCGTGAGGCAGGCGGGCGCTGGGCCCGGCGCGGGGGCGCTACTCATGCCGCTGGGGACAGGAAGGGCGCGACCACACGCTTAGCGTCTCGAGAGCCCCCTTTCGAGCCAAAGCCTGCCCAACCCGGGTAGGGAGTGAAGAACTCGGGGAGTGGACCCGGCCTGACTCTCTACTCAGGCTGCCAGGGGCTGACCCTCAGCTCACCCTCCCCCGCCCGGCACCGGGTACTCACCAGGTGGGTGAGCGTGGCACGCAAGGAAAACAGAGAGGCTGCGCGCGGGCCGGGCGTGCGGGGCTTTATACCCAGGCCTCACCCCCCACCCCGCACCCTCTCCAGCTGGGGTGGGGGAGCTGAGTCAGCAGGCAGGCTGCAGCCGGCTCTGGTCTCCCTGGGGAGCTGAGGCCTTTCCCACAGCCGCCGATCTGGCCCCAGCCTGCGGGGATTACAAGAGAAAGTGCTGAAGCGCACATCCCGCGCCAGCCGCAGGCCAGGCTGACTCCGCGCTTTCTTTCTTTCTAGCCTGAGCCAGGCAGGGCGCACCGGGCCTCGGGGCAGAACGCGCCCTCCCTGGCCCAGACCCTCGGGGACGGAGGTACCAGGCTTCCCTGAGGCCTCGGGCTAGGGCTGCGCGTTCCTGACTTGCGGCGCAGTTCTTCCCAAAGTCTGAACTGCATCTCTTCTTCAGCTCTAGATCTTTCGGGCGACTTTAGGGCGGAGATAGAGAAGGCTCTTCGCAAAAGACTCTCCTCACGCCCCTCAGTCCTCTTTTCCCTGGAGGATCGGTCCATCGCGCCCCTTTCCCCACAAACTTGAGTTTCCAGATCCTGCGCCGCGCTCCCAGAGTTTTCTCAGGCCCACCGGCGGTGACCAGGACTCGCCACAAGGCGGCACTGGGAGCTGCAAACAGGAACCCGAGGGAGCGCGCGGGATTACAAAGCGTTGAGGAATAATAGTAACCAAGGTAGGTGGCAAGAACGTCTCCACCTTAGTTCGGCGGGACCGGTGACGTGGCTGTGTCCTCCACAGAGCTCCAGAGACTAGGGCCTTCGGTCCGGACGTCTGAGCCGCTGAGGGTGAAGCGCTTAGTTCAGGTCGGGCTCTCTGCTCAGGCTTTCTTTTCACGCGCATGATCTCAACTGATTCTAACACCGACCTGGTGAGGTAGGCGCTGTTATTGTCTTGCATTTCCCAGATGAAGAAGCGGAGGCGCAGAAGGATTGCAGTTGGTGGTCCCGGCGTCACAGCTGAGAAGCCAGCCCAGCTGAGACGCCAGCCCAGCTGAGACGTGAACTTGGCCTTCTGTTCATGGTCCTAGACTCTTACCCTCACAATCCCAGTGCCACCTGCGGGGGAGGGGGAAGCTTGGAGCCCCAAGAGGGTAGCTCCAGGGAGGAAATTTCTTCACCTCTTGCAGCAGAATTTTCTAACCATGGTAGATGTCAATGAGACACAAAGGCTTCTTGCAAAATGGCAAGTTTGCAAAATGGCGAGTTTTAATGGGGGGGGGTCGGTATTCCAGCAGAAGTGTGAGGGGCGAGTGAGAAGGGAACTAATATTTTGTTGCTCCCATGAGCCAAATGCTTCCCCTCATGGGCTCTCACAACAGCCCAGTGAGTTAGGCTTGTGTGTACAGATGTGGAAGCAGGCTCAAGGACGGGCAGATCTTGTCCAGACTCACAGAGCTAGCCAGTTTTGGAGCAAGAATAGAGTTTAGACCTTTGGAATCCAAAGCCAGTGCTCTACACTACCCATCCAAGCTTCTGTGCCAAAAGGGGCTCACAGGCCAGATGTGGGCACCCCAGCTCCTCGAAGCCCAGCCACACTGGCCTTCTAGCCTCCCTCCCTCCCACCGTGCTGTGCGCATCCCACCTCAGGGCCTTCGCATTTGCTGTTCCAGTTACCTGGAGTGTCTTAGTCACAAGATCATGGCATGGCTGGCTCCTGTGTCACCTCCTTGGTGACAGGCATTCTTCCATCCATCACATCAGCCTATTTTCTTTATAGCATTTATCACTCTGTAAAGTCACATTTTTCGTCTCTTTTATATGGGTGTACTAATGTCTCCCTTACTAGAGTGTCAGCTCCATTTAAAGGGGCAGGGACTATGTTTGTCTTGTTCTCAGCTGTTATCCTCAAACCTAGCACAGTGCTGGGTACATAGTAGGCACTCAATAAAACTTCTTGAAATAGTGAATGAACAAGGTGGTCGGGTGTGAGCCAATTGTCCATGGGGAAAGGAGTGTAGGGGAATTTCTCCAGTGGGAGTGGGAGGCGATGGTTTGCTATTCCCACCCCTGAAGTTCTGGGCTGCTGAGAGCAGGCGCTGGGGACAGGCAGAGCCTCCCCTGGACCTCTCTTTTCCCTGATGATGAACTGCTGTTGGGCTCACAGTATGTATGAAGGTGAATGTCAAAAGTACAGGGCCCTGGAACTGGGCCCTAGAGTCCAAGTTAGAATATGAGTCAGAGATGGGACAAGGGCAGCCAGGTTTGGTTGGGGGAGGTGTCAGAACCATGCCCAATCCCCTGATTCCCTAGCCTAGAAGGAGTTTGAACAAACACAAATAGTGTATAATTTCCCAAAACCACAAGGGGAATCCAAACTACAGAGTAGGGCAAGAGCCAATCTGGGGCCCTTGGTGTCCTGGCCTTTGCTCTCGGTTTCACCTGTGGGGTTGTGGCAGGGGTGAGGGGTGAGGGGTGTGGGGTGAGGGGTGAGGAATCAGGTCCCGCCTTCCCTGGCTCCCGCATGTCCATCTGACAATTCTGGATTCGGCCACGAGGGGGCGGGGGCAGGCCGCGCTGTCCGGAAAGCTGGAGCGGCCGGGCGGGGAGGAAAGGGAGGTTGAGGTCGGGAGGGGCTGCGGGTGGCGAGTGCGTCAGGCTGTGCGTCTGCGCTGTCCCTGACGCGGGCGCCTGTGTTAGTCCGGAGGGTGCCGAGGTGTCTGTCAGAGACTGGATGCTGTGTTTGCACGGGGCTGAGGCTGGGGTCTGGGCATGTTCCCTGGGACAGGCTCCACGTGTTGCTCAGATGACGGTATTCCCTGGGAGGGGTGCGCCAGTGCGCGCGTTTTCCAGGGTTCGGGCAGGGAGGGAGAGGTTGTACAGCTGAGATCCAGGTTAGAATTAAGAGTGACTCTGGGATTTGGAGTGGATACCCTTTATGTGAGAAGGGCCTCTGCTCCTCTTCCAGCGAGTAGTTCTAAACTTGGCATCAGCCAGCCTCTCCCTTCTCTGTACCTCGGTTTCCTCATCAGGAAAATGGTAAGGGTCCCACCAGCCGGACCAACAGCTTTTAGTTCTAGTTGTCTGCCGCCAGCTGTCTCAGAAATGGGCACAGCCATCACCACCACCACCAATAGCCACAGGCCCAGAAGATCTCTAGGCCTCTCAGGGGCCCCACATCCCCCTAGACTCCTCCCTGGCTTTCGGCCTCATAGTCACCAAGAAAGGGAAGAAAAAGCCACTGAGGGGGAGGTGCTCTCAGGCGCCTTGCCTGGTGTGCCAGAATGAGACAGTGGGATCACTGTCCCTCTTCTGTACTATCAACCCCCTCCCTTCAGGTCCCCTCCTTTCCCCACCAGGCTGGTCCAGCTCCACCTCCCCCCGCCACCCCAGCTTCCCCCGCTGGTCACCTCCCTCCCCCCAGCAGCTGTTCCTGTTTGTTTTCCCAGATCAGCTGCACTCAGAGCTTCCTGAAGGATGGATGCCCAGGTGGCTTTGTTTGCCAGCTCGGTGTGGTCACCCCTACCCCCTCTACATGCACAGCCTGGCCTTTGGGCACAGAGAGTTAGGTAGACAAAGACCCAGCATCCCCAGTCTGTATCTCAGAGTCCTCAAGATCTCATAGGGATCTCATCACCCAGGGGACACACCAACCCTGACCACATCTAGTTCTTATTTCATATAGGGACCTTTGGATCCCACAGAGAAATCCTCAGGATCTTATCTCCACCTCCACCCTCTCCCCATCCCCTGCCCCGGAGTCTATCAAAAAACCCATCCTAGGCCTGTCATGGTGTAATCCTAGCACTCTGGGAGGCCAAGGTGGGTGGATCAATCAAGGTCAGGAGTTCGAAACCAGCCTGAACCAAGAGTGACACCCTATCTCTACTAAAAAATAGAAAGAAATTAATTGGCCAACTAAAAAATATATAGAAAAAATTAGCCGGGAATGGTGGCACACGCCTGTAGTGCTCCTCGGGAGGCTAAGGCAGTAGGATCGCTTGAGCCCAGGAGTTTGAGGTTGCTGTGAGCTAGGCTGACACCACGGCACTCTAGTCCGGGCAACAGAGTGAGACTCTGACTCAAAAAAAAAAAAAAAGAAAACACCCATCCTATATGGAGCCATAAGAACTCATGGAGAAATCTTCAGACTCAAGCCAGGGTCCCCTCAGTGAGGCCCTCAGATCCCAACCAAACCCCCATGTGGACCCCATGTCTCCACAACCCATGTGGAGACACATAGGTCCTGCAAAGAAACTCTCAACCCCAGTGCTGAGCTCCCACCCAGGTCTCCATCCCAGGTAAAAGCCCTGAGAATCACCAGAGAAGTGGCACCTCCGTCACATAGAGCCCATCCCACAAACAGCCTGATTTCTCAGTACTGCTGCGCAGCCCAGTGGGGCTGGTGGCCAATGCCCTCTCCTCAAGTTGGCCTGCTCGTGGCCCTCACCCCTCATTTCACTGGGAAATCATCCAGGGTTTTGGTGGCTGAAGATGCAAATTCTGTGAATGGTGGCCTCCTCCACCAGCTACCATCACCAGCAGCCTCTCCTTTCCAGCCCTGCTGCCCCAGTCCCCGCCCCTACCCCAGGTCTGCAGGCCAAGCGGGCACAGCACCTTCCCTGGGGCTGTGCAGGGCTGGTCTCCTGGGAGACAGAGATAAGGGTGCACTCCAGAGACCAGCCCAGCTCAGGCAGCCCCACCCACACAGACCCATTGTCCTATCCCACTAGAAACAGAGCCCCTCTCTGGCCCTCTGTGGGGTTGGAGAACTAGCCCCCATCCAGGGAGATGGGAGGTAGCTTTCACCACCACTCACTCACGGAGACACAAAGCCACAGGGCTTGCACAGGGTGGCAGAGAGAGGGCACACACATACACACATTCATCAGATGGAGACAGAGCCATCCATAGTTACTGGCACATGGACGTGATCCCATGAGCTTTACACATGAACCTGTTGTTCTAGGATTCAATAGACACCTCAGTGTCACACTCACAGGCAGACACTTGCTCACTCACTTATTCCTCAAATATTTAATAAGATGTACTGTGTCCAGGGACTATGCTGGATGTTGGACTCACACACGAGTATGCTGTCGTGCACTTTCACATGTGTACATACCCCCCCACGGCCACCCAGAGAGGCATCATCTCAGCCACCCACCCAGGATCATACAGACGCTGAAGGGTTAAGAGAGTGGGTTCTGTAGTCACTGCTGCCTGGGTCCAAGTCCAAGCTCCACTTGGATTTGCTTATAAGTTGGATGAACTTGCACCCTACTTCGCATTTTTTCCTCTCTGTAAATGGGAATAATTTTCTTCAAGACTGTTGTAAAGGTTTAAATGCATATACACACAGAACTGTCCTGCAGTATGCACACAATAAATGTTAGCTGTTGTGGTTGTGGTTCTGACTGTGTAGCAAGGTTCTCCCCACCACCTCTGGGGCCCGGCTGGGTTGGGGGCAACAAGCATGGCTCTGGGATCTGAATTCCTTGTCCCACCCTGGCCCTGTGGAAGCCAGCCCAGTACTTATGACGGGCACCTTCCTGCCTCATCCCATTTGAGCCACTCAGTTCATGACCTCAGTTAGGGAAGGTTGGGAGGTTCAGAGGGGGATAGGCTCAGGCCCCTGCTCTCCAGGAAAGAACACTTGGAGTGGAGCCCAGGACCTGGCTCCTGGTCTCTGTGCTCTTCCTGGCTCCATCTGTGGCCTTTGGCCAGTCACTCGTCATCTTGGGGCCTCAGATTTTTACCTGTAAACTAAGCAGTCTGCTGATTCTGGAGGGGCCTCCCAACCCTGACTACCATGATCCTGTGATGCTTCAGGAAGGTTCCCTCTCCTCCCCAACCAGCCTCTGCCTGCCCCACCCACCCACCCACCTGGCCTGGCCAGAGTGAGGGGGCAGCTGCTGCGGTCTCCATGGGGACTAATCTCCAAGAAGGTCAGCGAGGCTCTGGTACTGCCTTGGCCGGATGGGGATTAGCACCTGGGTGTGAGCCCCCCTCCCCAGTGCTTATACTTCCAGGTCCTACCACTTTCACACAGACCCTGGATGGCCTCCAAGCCCAGAAGTCCCAAGGCTGAGGCAGAATCAGCAGGGTGGGTGGGGGCAGGGCAGCTGCCACAGCTGCCGGCCTATCCAGCTGTGGCCAAGAGGGAAATGGGAGAGATGGAGTCAGAGCTATGCCCCTCACTGCTCACGGCCACCAGTGTCCAGTAAAGGCCTGAGCCTTGCCCCTCCTCATCTCTGTCCTTGAATGGAAGGAAATGGGTTCCCGAGATAGGGGCATCCCCCTGTCCCCTGCCCCTAGCCCTTGCTGTGGCCATTTGCAGCCCACCTGGAAACTACTTCTTTACCCTCTGTTGGGGGTACTTTTCCCACTCCAGTGTGGGGTGGGCTGGGTGCTGTCTTCACAGCTTCACCTTTCCTCTATACACACTGTCCCTTCTACCTTTGGCTACCCCACCTCCAACCCAGGTCTACCAATCCCTCCATCTCTGCAGTGCACATCTCTTATTATCTCACACCCCGCCTCTGTCTCGCTCTCTGTTCCTCTTCTCTGGTTTCTCTCTGTCTGTGCCTCTGGTCTCGCTCTCACTGTATTGCTGTCTGGGGCATCTGCAGTGCCCTAGTGCTGCTCTGGGCCGCACCCTCTGTCCTTCCACCCATGTCCTCCAGTCTCTTTCTCATCGTTCTCCTCCCATTTCTCTCGGGCTGTTTCCCAGTCCCACCACTGCAGCTCAGTCCCTTTTTCACTCCCCCCACTACCTGTTCCCTCCCCCACACAGGGTGGTGACAGGGACGACAGGAAGCAGGCTCCAGCTTCTAGCAGGAGGGGGGAAGGGCCCGCCTCGCACACCAGCTGCTGAGCAGCACCCCCGCCTGAAGCCCCGCACCTGCAGGCCTTCCAGGCGCCTGGGGACTCCGCCCCCAGCCTGCCAGGGGAGGAGGGACCTGGCTGAGAGGCCTCATCCCTGGTAAAGGCCTGGAAATGCGGATCTTCGGGATGGGTGGGGGTGGAGGTCTGGGGAAATTAGGCCTTGGGGGAAGGGCAGGGGCTCTCAGTCACCTGCACAGATCACAGCCCACCAAGTGGCCTTATTCTTCTCACTACCCTCCCCCTAAGGACTCCTCTGAATATGTGCTTTTTGGGAGGGCGGGTCACTCTAGGGGGAGATCCTTTTGTTGTGCATCCCAGGATCTGGGATCCCAGCAAGAAGGGAGCTCTAGCCCCCTGCCATTATTAGGAGAGGGGAGAGGAAGCCTTCAAAGACTCAGGGAAGGTATGCCAGTGCCATGCCAGGCCCCTGACAGGTAACTCATTCAGTGTCAGGCAAGGAGCAAACTGGCTGGGCCCAGGACAGAAGCCTGGTCAAGGAGGCCAGGATGGGGGCTGAACACACCCCAGCCTGGAACACAAGCACCTTCCCTCTGCCCTGGGGCTGCTCCACACAGAGCCCACCTGCAGGCCACCCTCTCCCCAGACCTGCCTGGGATCTGTCAAAGCCATCTCATCCCCTCCTCCCTCCTCTCTCTGTGCTAAGGAGATCTGTTGCGGGGCCTCTGGGTAGTTGGGTGAGGGGGGTAGTTGGGAGTGGAATAGATGGTGGTGGAGGAGACAAGCCAGCGCCTTCAAGAACATCCAATTTGGAGTGACTTTGACCCTGGTCCCCATCTCCCTGGGGGTTGCTTCTGTCTGAGCGGAGGGCTACTTAGACCCACCAACCCCAGTGGACTGAAACACAGGACTGAGGACATAGGATTATGAAGTTTGGGAAAGGCGACCCTGCCCTGCCTGGGACCCTGTCAGGCAAGGGCTGCCAGACTGTCCTTTCAATCAGTCTGTCTCAGACGTGGTTAGACTGAAAGAGGGACCAGAGAGGTGGCAGAGGGTGAAATCTCAGGATGTCAGCAGCACCAAAGAAATCTGAGGGGTGGATCCGAGTCTCCATGTGGCTCTCAGCTCCCCCAACCCAGATTTTCCACACCTCACAGCTTCAGCTTCAGGGCCAACCCCTTGAGGGCCTCCATCCTCCGGGTCAGGGGGTTCAAAAGTGTGGCTATGAGCCCAGGAACCAGGATACAGAGGCAAGGGGTGGGAGGGCTACCCCCTGTGAGAGGCCAGACCAGCCCTTTCATTGTGCAAATGCGAAAACCAAGAGGCCACAGAAGTCGCCGGGACAGAGCCGGACTAGAATCCGAGTTTCTACCTCCAGAAGGGGTTCCGTTCCGGGCCACAGCCCCCTCCGGCACCCGGTGGAGCCTGCTCAGCCCGTACTACCCGGAACAGAGCCGGGCAGCCCAGAAGCTGCGGGCAGGGCAAGGCAGGGCGGGCGGGGCCGGATGGGAGCCGGATCTCCACTGGAGCGGCGCACGGCCTCCCGACCCGTATGGTGGCGGTGGCGACGGCGGCAGCAGGTGTCTGCGTAGCGATCGGGCCGGGCCCCCGGGCACATGCTGAGAGGCCGCCCCTGCCTCACGCGAGCCGAACGAACAAAACGCTCAGGTCCGGTTTGTGCGAGGGGCTCGTCGCGGGGCGGGAGCGGAGAGCCCGGGGCCTGGCGGTGGCCCTCGGAGATCTCCTGGTCCTGGTCTTCCGCGAGCTCACGGGTCGCACAGCGCTCCGCTAGCCGCCTCCCTTTCCTGAGCGCATCTGCTGCTGACACGTCGGCGGCCGCGGCGGCTGTCACAGGTGCACACCTGGCCTGCCCCTCCCTTCCCAGCCGCCCTCCACCCGGCTCTCCGGCCCCTGAGCCCTACCCTGCCCCGCTTGGCTTCGTCCCCAGCCCACGCCCTGAAGCTTGTACCCGAGCCTGGGTCAGTGTGCTCTTATACCTCCTGTTCAGTCCCCGCCCCTAGACACACACACACACACAACTTACACTCACACCTGTCCCGGCGCCCGTTTGCTCGGGGCAAATATTGACTCATAGAGGCGGAGCGCCCCCCTCCCATCCCCTGCCCCGGGCTCTGAGACCGGAGCTCCTCGGAGGCCTTGGCGGAGGGGGTGAAGGGGAGGGTGCCGGGGACCTGGGCGCCTCTGGAACAACACCAGATGTCACTTTTCCACCCACTTGCTTCTGGGAGGGAGGAGCCAGGGGCAGAGGACAGAGGATCCGGCGGGGGTGGGGGCGGGGGGTAGTAGAGGGAACAGAGAGGTAGGTATCCTAGGGAAGGCAGGACATCCCCTAGTCTGGGGGTTGAGTCACAGTAAGAGTCGCTTAGTAGGGTCTGTGGCCCGCTGTCTAGCGGTGACCTCCACCGCACCACAACGCGTAGTTCCTGGCATTCGGCGGCGTGCCTCAGTTCTCCTTCCTTCTCAACCTCTTAGCAGAGCTCCAGGAGCCGGGCAAACGCTAAAAGGCTGGCCCTCAGGTTGCCGAGCCTAGGAGCAAACGCATGGGGGCGGGGGGAAAGGGAGGGGTAGCCACCCCACCCCGTGGCCACCTGCTTCTCTAACCAGGCCTGGCGTTCAGTTCCCGTCCACCAAGCTACGCTGGGGAAAGGCCAGCCAGACCCCGCCCCGAGCGCCCTCCGCTGGCCAGACCAGGTCCCACGCCCGGCAGCGAGCGGTGAGCACACTGGCCCAGCTGCGGTGTGCAGTGGAGAGGTGCATCCTCCCTGGCCCTTAGTCCCCGTTCCCGCTGTGTCGCTGCGGTCCATTCGAGTGGCTCCCACCATCCGTCCCTCTCACAGCGCGCTCGCGTTTTTCCCCTCGTCAAGGAAATAAAGTCAAGCTAGATATAGAAAAAAGGCTAGATGCTTTACTAGCGGGGCAGTGGAGACGGGGCCGGGGGAAGCCTAGGGCGGCATGTCGGAGCTGCTGGGCACGTGCATCTGCAAAGGGCCAGTAGGAGGTGGCATCACTGAGTCAAGTACCTCCGCTCACTATGTCGGAAGCAGCATGTCTGGGGTCAGAATCCTGGAAGACAGAAAGCGTCAGGTAGGAATGCGGGCGAGGCTTCCCTGCAGTCTCTCCCCCGCCGTCTGCCCGGGGGCCCCCACCTGGGTATGCTAAGCGGGGGCAGAGCGATGACGCGGGGCCGCGAGGTGAGCACCACCTCCCCGTGGCTCGCCTCCACCAGGATGTTCTGGATCATGTTCTCCAGCAGCGCCTCCCGCAGGTTGGCAAAGGCCCGGAGCCTACAAGGGGGACCGGGATGCAGGCGTTAGCTAGGCCACAGACTCCGCCTAGGGTCTCCGCTGACCTCTGTGCGGTCCAGTGTGCCACATGCTCTAGTAGATTCTCATTTAACTACCGTCCCCTTCCACACACACACACACACACACACACACAAGCACACACACACCATGGGGCATCCTTGTTTCAATTTTACAGATGCTCAAAGCGTGGCTAAAAGAGAGTAAGTTGCCAAATGTCATGCTGCTGGTAGATGTGGGATTAGAACCCAGGCAATGTAGTCAGCATCCCAGGGCCAGGTGTGGAGAAAGGTAGTGAGTGATGAGAGAGTGCAGAAGGGACTGTGTGTGGCCTAGGGATCCCAACAAGGCCAGAAAGCATTCACAGAGCAGCTCCAGGGGGAGGTGGCACAAGAAGAGATGGTACTTCTCTTCTGGCTCTAGAAACCCATTTAAGAGACTTTGAAGACTAGAACCACTCTCCTGGTAACAGGTTGCTGGTAAATGTCACAAGCTAGCTCTTGAAGAAAAAAAATAAAGCTCAGGGTTGTTGTTCTGCCAATTCTCCCATGGAGGCCTTAAGCCACCAACAAGATATCACTGAACACTGAGTTCAAAGGTGATGCACAGTCGGACAGTGGCCAGCCTCAGCATACCCTTGCCTCCTAGGAACCTTCTGCACACGCCCCCTTCTGACCCTGGCACCTGGGCCTGGCTGCTCACCTGCTGATGGCCTCCTTCTCATCCTGTTCTTGCTCCTCCTTGATCATGACTTTCAGCTGCTGCTGCCATTGCCATTGCTGGGATGAGTCTGGGGACTCCGGTGGCAGCATGGATTCAGTCTCCATCAAGATCACCTTCTCTTCCTTCTCCTCCCACTCCTCCTGCTCTATCTCCCTCTTGCCCAACTCCACCTTCTCTTCTATCTCTTCCTCTTCCTCCTCTTCCTCCTCCAACTCCTCTTCTTCCTCTTCACCTTTCTCCTCCTCTTCCTCCCCCTCCTTCTTCCCCAGCCTCGACATGTCCTCCTCTAGTGTGTCCTCCTCCTGCTGCTTGCCTTTCTCTTCCCCCCAGCTGCTGGAAGGTGGAGACAGGGTTTGCATTATGTGCAGGCTGTTCTTCTGGGCCGTGAACCTGGCTGACTGCTCACTCCAGAACTGGCAGAAGTATGGCACCTGCTCCACCAGGCTTTGGTTCACAGCCTCATGGAAGTTCTTGTTCTCTAGCAGGCCCCTAGGTGGCAGGGAGGAGGAGAAGGCCATTCCTAAGGGGCCCTGCAGCCCCCTGGGGAGCCCTGGCTTCAAGGCTAGGTGCTAGGTTGGGGGGGTGCTAGGTGGAGGAGAGAAGCCCTTGGGTAGTTGCCCTTCCCATCCCTTCTTCTAAGGAAGGCTTCTTTGGGCCCCATGGAGTCTTAGAGGTGAACATGATATGGTGCATGCAGAGCCAGCAGGTCAGAATTACAGAGATGAAGGGCAGGAGCCTGGAGAGACAGTTTGCTGGCTCCAGACCTCACCTACCAGCACTGTCCTGGGGTGGGGGTGGGGCATGGGGCCATCAGTGGAGAGATTTTGCAAGGAAGTTGTTTCTCAAGAAGAAAAGTGCTAGAACTCGGGGGGCTTTGGCCAAATGAGATGGAGGGATGGGAAGGTGGGGTGAGGGCCCAGGGCATGGGGGCCCCCAGTATGGGCCAGTACCTGATGATGGTAGTGAGACAATCGACTAGCAGCTGCTTCTTCTGCTTAGAGACAGGGCCCCACTTGTTGGGGGACTCTTCCTCAGAAGTCTCTGGCTCTTCTCTTGGGGCCTTCCTTTTTGGCAGCTCCCTGGGGCAGGCCATGACATTCTGAGTGGCCGGGGCAAGCCACCTTGCTGGGGTTAGTGGTACAAGCAATGGTGGTAGCTGCCCAGTCATGAGGACATAGATGAATTTGAGGCACCCCCCAGCCTTAACCCAAATATAGCGCCACTGCATTATGGGAACCAGCCCAACCTCAGGGTCAGTGCAAGAGTGAGAGAGGCCCAAGGTGGGAAAGGAAGGGACGAGAAGGGTGAAGAGGTGTGGGGAGGCCTAAGTGGGCTCCCCAAAGGGCTGCTCTGTCCCCCTCCTCATAATAGCCTAAGCAGTAAGGGAGCATCCTGTGCCCAGTGGTGCCCGGCCAGTCCCACTGCCATTGCACATACTCCAGCCCCTCACCAGGGTTGGGTCTGGGCAGCCCCTGCCCTGGAGTGGGATTAGGGACAAAGAGAAAAGGAAGGAGACGCCCGCCTCCCCGAGAAATCACCAGTGCAAGAAGTGGCTGGAAAACTCGGAGAAGAAGTTGGCCAGGAAGTAGTCAGTGGCGTGGGCTCGGGCGGTGAGGCCCAGGCAGAGCATGCCCGGCGGGGGCGGCTCCGGGCATGGCCAGAACGGCTGCTCCTGTGGGATCTGCAGTTTCCAGGTGACAGGCCCGTGGAGAGACTGCTGGTTCTTGATGGGGGGCAGTGTCTTTGGAAAGGGGAAGAAATGGATGACAGATGTTTGGGGACTCCTCTCCCATTACAAATGGGTCCCTAGCCCCCTAACCAGGCCTTTTGGGCCCCAATATGGGCCACCCACTGGCACTTTCATCCCTCTCTTCTAGGAGGCTGGACCAGGGTTTGGAGCAAGCAAGGACCTTCTCAAGTTATCCCAAGAAGATGTGCCTGGGCTTGTGGCCTTACCTTGTACTTCCTCACATGTACACAGGTTGTACCACATGCTCTTCTCTGTGGAAGCAGAGAGAACTTTGCTTAAGATGCAAGAGGCCTAGAGAGAGTCTCCGCCTCTGACCTGTCACTGACTCACAGAGGGCCTAGAACCAATGCCAGGCTCTGCCGCCCTTTTGGTCCTGCCCAACTCCCAGTCACACTCTCTTCCAGAACCTTCCCAAGGGAAGTGCTACCTGCAGACAAGGAAAATCTGATACCCAAGTGAAGAAAAGAGAAGGAAATGCCATCCTTCATGGGCAGGCTGCTGTGTGCCCTGTAGCTTGTGATTCGGTGAGACAGGGAAACAGCCTTCCTTATGAAGATCTAATTCAGAAAACCCTTCTCCCAAGCCCCCAAGGAGTCATTTGTATTCATGGTTGGGCCAGAGCTTCAGAGGGGAGCATGCTTCCCTGAAGGTTCAGTGTGGTGGACACAGAGGTGATTGAGGAGTGAGAAAATCAGCATGGGGGGCTGTGAGGCTGGGGAGGGACCAGGATGGAAGTGTCGTCTCAGGCTCAGTGTAGGTCTCCTCCCAGCCCCCACATACTGACAGCTCACAGTGAACGGGCCAGGCACCATTCTAGGCCCTTTGCCAATATTAACTTATTTAATCCTCACAACAATGCTACAAAGCAGATATTTTACTGGCACTAAAAGTATCTTTAAACTTTTATTTTTAACCTTTCTAATATGGAAAACCTCAAACGTATACAACAGGGGAGAGAAGGCTACAAAGAATCCCCCACTGCCTGTCACTGTCACCCAGACCCAGCAGTTATGTCTGGTCTCATCTATACCCTACCTCTGGATTATCTTGAAGCAGATCCCAGACGTCATATTTCCCCCGTTTCATGGTTGAGGGAACTGAAAGGTTAAATAACTTGACCAAGATCACAGAGCTAGAAATCATCAGGGCCAGGAAACAGACCCGGGGATCTGTTTCCAGAGCCTGAGCCTGACGCCTTCAGAAGGTGAGCTCTGTCCTGTTTCCCTGTGTCCCTGGTGCCCAGCACACAGTAGGCACTCACTAAATACTGGCTCCATGAAACAGGGAGTGGCCAGCCAGCCTGCTCTATCCAGAGCATCTCTTGGGATATTTGTGAGGGTGCTATGCTGAGTCCAGTGAATGGAATGGATTAGATTCCATTCACTGGACTCAGCATAGCAGGCTGGCCAGTTCCACATGGAGGGCCACCTTGGCTCATCACCTATGTCCCCTCTGGTGAGGCCAGTCAGAAATATCTGGGTGTCTGAAGCCAGCTCAGCCCTCCTCACCTTCACTTTCCTGTCTGTGATGGTGAACTCCACTTCCTGCCGCACCTTCTCGTCCTTCCACTCCTGCAGCTTCTTGTGGTACTGCCTCATGAGTTCCTGTGGGTACACCTATGGCCAGGACAAGGAGAGAGAGGCCAAAGGCTAGAGGGACTGTGGCCAGCACTAGCTCTGGACCTGTGCTGTGGGCCCCCACACTCCCAAGGGCTGGCTCCTGCCTCTCTGTGAGATCTCAGAGCCCAGCCCACCCCCAGGACTGGGAACTGTGTTTCCATCCCACCTTATCCCTGGGGCTGGTTCCTACCTTGCATATCAGGTCTATACTGTAGAAGCTGGCATGCACTGATGCCGTCAGGGTCACCATAATTGGGACCATCTCTTCAGGAGCCACCTCCCCTACCATGGGACTCACAGATACCTGTTGATTTATGGAAGGAACCTCTGGAGTTTCATAGGAATGGGATTCAATAGAATGGGATGGGATAGGATGAGGTAGGATGGGATGGGATGGGATGGAATGGGAGAATGGGATGGAATGGGACAGGATGGGACAGGATGGGATGGGATGGGACAGGATGGGATGGGATGAATCTGGAGCCCTGCTGGAGGTTCTAATTCTGTGGGCACAGGGCACTCTCACCTCCCCAAAGTCTAGAGGCCTTGGCTGCCAGGAGAAGACAATTGCCTCATTCTTGGAGATGTTGTTGAGGAAGAGCAGGCGGCTGCACTTGCTCTGCACAGGGATGTTTCCCAGGGAAATATGAGACTGGGACAGAAAGACCTTCTGTTGGTGCAGACAACATAACAGCAATTTTGGGAGGTGAAGAAATAATAACCACACAACTACTACCAGTTACTGAGAGTTTTCAACAGGTCAGGTGCTGTGTAGGTGCCTTACATGCATTTGATCCTCACAACTATGACACTGGTACTGCTACTGTCCCTGTTTTACAGGTGTGCTGCTAAGGCTCAGACAGTACAAATGATTTTTCCAACAATCTCTCACACATGTAGCTGGGATAAACCCAGACCGTTATACTCTAAAGCCTATGATTTCAACCATTAAAATAGGTTTGGAGAGGCTGAATCGGGTCAGCTTAGAGAAGCAGAACTGAAGCCAACATAATTTGGCCTCTGATGGACAGTTGTAAATGAATGGGTGATCAGCCATCAGCATCTTCACTGGGCACAGAATAGGAGCTGTGTTGTAGGGTTCCAGGAAAGACTGACCCACACGGAAGGAGCACTTATTGTTTGTCCAGGCCCTGAGTGCTTCCAGGGAAGGACTTTGTCTGGCTCTTCTGTGTCCTCTGGACCTCCACAGTGCTCATCCTGAAGTAGGAGTCCAAAGAGGGTCTGAGTGGAAGGGTGGACGGGATATATGGGTGGATAGTGATTGGATGGATGGGTATATGAATGGGGGTATGGATGGATGGATGGATGAATGGATGGATATATAGATGAGTAAATGTGTTGGTGGGTCAATGGGTAGATGGATGAATGCATGAATGGGTAGATGGATGGATGGTCAGACTTCCCAACAATGAAGAGTGTGTGAACTAAAGATAGTGCTATTGACCTTAGATATTTTCAGGAAAATCCACCTAGGTCCAGGGGAGGGATGGTTTTGCATGAAGATAATTAAGACATAGAATGGAAGATAATACCTAGAATGTTTTCTACACCTTCAAACACCCCATCCCTATGCCCGGAGAAAAGGGTGGGACAAAGGGCCATGCAGCAGGTGGAGCGGCTTGAGCAGGAACACCTGCGGGCGCTAGGTGGCAGGGTAAGCCTCTCATAGAGCTGGTGCTGCATGTTGAAATCTGGAGAGGGCTGGTTCCAGGCGCCACCTCTGCATCCGTCCTTCCTCAACGCCATCTCATTTCTCTCCTGCCTCCCCATCCCTCTGGACTGCCCCCCTGGGCTCTAAGGCTCTCCTCCAAGGCCTCAGGCATTCCCAGCTCCCTTTCCCTGACCTGTCCAGGAACCATCAGCCTAGAGTGTATGGAGCTGTTGTCCCACGAAGAGATGTTGTGGAAGGGGGCTGTGTTCCCCATGACATGGGGGTCATAGCCCACTCCCTGGAAGTGGATGAGGGCTGAGTTCCAGCCCAGGATGTGGATGGGCACGTCCACCTGGGAAGTCAGGAGGGTGGGGGCAGGCGCTGGTCAGAGGGAGGCTTGCCAAGGAAGCAGCTCACCCCCCACCCAGTATCATCCCAGGCTGCTGCTCACCGTGTAGGTCTTGGCCTCAATGGGTGAGAAGATCCACAAGACTCGAGCAGTAGTGCCTGGCTGGATTTCCCCTTTGGGGTTGAGGCAGCAGAAGATGGGGTGATCGAAATTTTTTTCCTGAACTTCTGACAGGATGTTGGTCTGGACCTCATATGTCACTGGCACCGAGCCACCATTATACAGCTCATAAATCTGCAGGGGGCAAGAATAGAAAAACCACCACACCAGGCCAGGACTGCAAACCAGAGAGCCTGGGACTCTGTGTTGATTGTGGGAGGGCAGATTGATCTCCAGGATGTCACCCTTAGAGTCCCAGAGCTCCCCTAAATCCCTCTGATTTCCCATATGGCTTGATCACCCAAAAAATATGTATTTTCAGCCTGTGACATTTAGGATACTATGTAATCCTATTTGTAAAGGAGCAGCTTAGTTTATTTGCCCTCAATTTACCTTTGCCAAGTTGTAAGGGGACCCTCACGCTAGTGTCCCTACTGTTGGGATTTAGGCGACTGTCTGTGTACACACTAGCCAGACCGCTCATCATTTTATAAGTGCTCATCCTAATCACCTGGGGGCTGCTTCCACTGTCTGCCATTAAGAGGCAGCTCCACTTCAAGACAGGTATGGGGGCAGAAAGGTCTGACGTACTCAAGACTCACCCCAAAGGTAGGGAATCATTAATGTCCTAGAAGAAACCAGAATCTTCTGGTCCAATCCTTCTTTTTAATTATGAGAAAACCGAATCCGACAGAATAAAGAAGATTCACCTGGATTTCATCCCGGACCCTTCTTGTCTTTCTTGGCACTCCCCCTGAGCATGCTGGCTTTACTTCTCCAGCCTGGACCACCCCTCTGGGCTCCAGACCTCGTGCTATGGGCTGAACGTTTGTGTTGCCCCAAGATCCTTATGTTGAAACCTAATCCCCAATACCATAGTACTAAGAGGTGCGGTCTTCAGGAGATGATTAGGTCACGAGGGTGGAGCCCTCAGGATTAGTGCCCTTATCAAATATACCTGAGGGAACCTGTTCCCCCCTTCCACCCTGTGAAAACACAGAAGATAATGTCTATGAACCAGGAAGGGGGTCTTCACTAGACACTGAATCTGCCCATGCCTTGATCTTGGACTTCCAAGCCTTTATAACTAAAAGAAATTTCTGTTCGTTTTGTTTTGTTTTGGGTTTTGTGGGGTATTTTTTGTCTTTTTGTTTTTTTTTTTTTTGAGACAAGGTCTCATTCTTTTGCTTGGGCTAGAGTATAGTCATCATAGCTCTCTGCAACCTCAAACTCCTAGGCTGAAGCAATCCTCCTGCCTCAGCTGACTGAGTAGCTGGGACTACAGGTATGGACCACCATGCTAAGCTATTTTTTTCTATTTTTTGTAGAGATGGGATCTTGCTATTATGCCCAGGCTGGTCTTGAACTCCTGGCCTTGATTGATCTTCCCACCTCAGCTTCCCAAAATTCTAGGATTACAGGCATGAGCCACTGCCTCTGACCTGTTTGTTTCTTTATGAGACAGGTCTTGCTGTGTCTCCCAGGCTGAAGTGCAGTGATATGATCATAGCTCACTGCAACCTCCAACTCCTGGGTTCCAGTGATCCTCCTGTCTCAGCCTCCCAAGTAGCTAGGACTATAGGCGCCCGCCAAAACACCTGGCTAATGTTTTTATTTTATATTTTGTAGAAATATGGTCTCAATATGTTGCCCAAAGCTCAGGGCTGAGGGACCTCCCTCAGGTCCTGGAAGCCCCTTCTTTGGCCTTTAGGCTGAATGGCTACAGACCCATGCTCAGAAACACAAAGGCTTCTTCTAAATGGTCAGAAATTTCACAGCTGTGAAATGTTTGGGAAAATATTATGTCCCCCATCCGGAGATTTCCAGTGTACATTTCCAGAGCAAAGGAACTGGATTACTTTCAATCAATACAGAAAGAAAATTCTACAGTTTCTGGAGGATTCCCAGTCCAGTTCTGCACACTCCAGAAAAATTTCCTTCTTGGAGCAGTGATTTTCAAACTGTGGCTGGGACCTATTAGTGAGCAGGTCTACACCAATTTAGTGGGTCATGTCCAGCATTTAAAAAATGGAATAGAATAAAATAAAAAAGAAAATATTAGCATACTTTGAGTGTAGTAGCATAAGTATAGATTTGTGATACTTTTATTTTGGTTGTGTGTATGTATATACTGGGGTATAAGCATATATAATGTAAAATATATTAGTGTGGTTCATGTTCAGAGAAGTTCAAAGAATCTTGTGCTGAAGAAAAACAAATCCCCACTTTTGCACGGGAACTGGGCCTGGGAAAGGGCTTAGTACCAGCAAACTGAAGCCTCTTGCCTCGAATCTCTCCTACTCACTCAGGCTGGGGGTTCAACCTCTTGGCCCCACCTCTTAGGTGCTTCTGGAGGGCAGTGTCTTTGTCACCCTGTCAGGGGCTGACACAGATACGCAGGGGTCAATGCTTAGGACTCTTGGTCAACAGAACAACACGGACCACTGACCTGCCGTGGGGGCAGCGTATCACCGATGGGGACAGGGATGAACTGGTGGCTGGTGGAGGTAAAGTGCACATACTTCTGCTCCAGCTTCACTGTCACACCTATGAAGTTTAGCTGGAAATAAAAGGCCCTTAGGTAGGATCCTTCCCTGGGAGGAACTGACATGTCTGCCAGAGAGATCTCAGTCCAAGCTCTCCAGCGGGGCATTTTTCCCTGCTCCTTTCTTGGTTGTCCAGTGAGCCCCTCCTCCAGCCTGGGGACCCAGGGCAGGGCCAGGGTCTTGGGGCCTCACCAGGATCTCCCGGCCATGGGACACCTTGAAGAGCACTGGGAGGCGATCAGTGCCGACGAACAGGTGGCTAGAAAGGGGGAGACAAGTTGGGGAGAGAGTTCTTGAGCCCTGATACAAGTGGGAGAACCTGTGGACATGGCACACCTGTGACTTTGAGCCAGCTAACCCCTGGGAGCAATTCACCACCAAGTTGGGATGGGGTAAGAAGGAAATTAGACCTCCCCTGCAGCTGGGAAGGCAGCCCTGCCCAGGGGATGGCCATTTGAGATGCCCTGGAGGCCCACAGTCACAGGTCAGGGGAAGTGCAGGGTGGGTGGAGGGTAGGGGAGCACCTGTATTTGAACTCCACCATCTGCTCCTGCCCAGGACTCAGGCTCCCGGCCTTGGGGCTGATGGAGAAGATGCAGTTGTCCTGCACACGCATTTGGTGGAGCTCAGTGCAGTTAAACTCTGCTTGCTCTGCCCACAGCTCCAGGTCGATTTGCTGGTCACTTGGAAAGAGGAAGGCCCTGGGAAAGCAGTGCGAGGCCATACAAAGGATCCATCAGGCAGAACAGAGAGGCAAGAGCTCTGAGCCCCCGGGGGACAGATGGAGGCCTCCTCGCCTCCTACACTACCATTTGGCAAACTGTCCCACGTGTGGCTGAGCAAATGACGCTCTTGTGGCTTCTCATTTCATAATGGCCCCCAAACTCAGGAGCAGAGGCAGGACCATGGCGACTAAAGGAGAAGTGAAGACTGGGGCTCCCATCGTAGACGTCAGGGGCTGAGAGGGTTGCTGGTATATGGGGGGCACTTTGGGCTGGCCCTTCTGTGACAAAGCTTCTAGCAAGGGGCCACTTGGGGCTCCTAAGAATTCTGGCAGCACCAACTAGGGGCCCCTGTGATGGAGGGCGTCCAGGCCAGGGAGGAGAACAGATGCCCAAGCAGAGCTGGCGCTCTTGAAACAGAAGCAAGTCTGTGTGTGGAGTTAATGTCCTCAAATGCCTTGAGCTATAGTAAAGCATAGACTCCACTTTAAATAGCTGACAAAACTAGTGGCAAAGGGTTCCCAAGGTCACAGTCGGAAAGGAGAGCCCCTTCAGAGAGATTGTGTAGAACCGGCCCCAGCAGCAAACCAGGCAGAGGATACCAACAGGAAGCATCCAGAGAGGGAAGAGAAAGTACACAGCCACATCTGCAAAGCCTCCGTGGGAGCCAGGGAAAAGCAAATCAAAACCCCCACGAGGAATCAGTCTGAAATGTTCTTACATCTGAAATACGAAGGAAAGTTACATCCAGTGCCGGTAAGTTTAGAAAAGACATCATCAAACAGGTAGGGAGAGAAGGGAACTGCTGCAACCATTTAGAAAGAATTTTGGCAGCCCCTATTAGAATAAAAAATGCATATGCCTTTTGACCCAGAAATCTCATTTTGGGGAGTTAGCCTGCAGGGATAAAAACGCACACACACACACACACACATACACACACGGTGTCTATTACAACTTTCTTTGTAGTGACAGAAAAAAAAGTAGCTGGGAACAATTAAAGTTTCCAATAAAGGAACGGTTTAGTCACTTAAGGTCCATCCGCATGGTGGAATATTATGCAACTATTAAAAAGAACATGTTAGATCAATATGTATTGATCTGAAGGAAATATTATTGATATAATGCTGAGTGAAAAAATATTTTCCAGGAAGTAACATGTACAGTATGATTGTGTCACTACTGTAAAAAAATGGAAGAGAAAGAGAATGACTCTGTAAATGTGTGAATGTGTCCATGTGTCGTACAAAGGCTGAGTGGAAAGCTCGCTCCAGACCATCGTCTCCCCAGGACAGTGGACTTGGAGAGATAGCTGGAGAGTTTCCTACTTTTCTTCCATCACCCCTGTATCATCTGACTTGCTACAAGTCAGTAAACTGCTGTTGTCATTTTATTTGGGAGATATTGAGCAGCCGCAAAAGTGGAGATCTTGCTATTTCAGGGTCCTGCGCATAGTTTGAGCCTCTCCCTAGCTCTCATTGCCCATGTCCAGTCTCCCTCCTAAATAATTCCAACCCTTTGCCCTGCCAGTCCTCTAGTGTGGGCTTCTTCCCACCCCTCAATCTGAGGACTGCCACAGCCTTCCTCTTGCCTCAAGGTGCTGGCTCCCTCTCCCCCAGAGACCACGGTGACAGGTCTCAAAAGCTGATCATATCTGGGCTTCCATGCTCAGTGTTCACCCCCTCGATGCCCTGAGAAAAAGTTCAGACTCCGAAGGAGGACTCCAGGGCTCCGCCCACCCTGGGCCCCACCTGACACCCCATCCTCAATGGAGACCCCCCCACTCACTGCTCAGCCATACGGTGTCCTTGCCAAGCCCTCTGTCTCTCTGCAGCCTCTTTGTCTCTGTCTGTTCCTGCCAGGCTACAGGTCTAGCTTAGTTGTAGCTTTCTCCAGGAAGCCTTCCTGAAGTGCTGCACATCCCTCCCTCACAGCACACGTGGCCCTGCACCAGGAGGCTGCTCTGCCCGACCTGCAGCGTTGGTCGGGCAGGGACTGGGCTTGTCTACATTTCTATTCTGAGACCAGCCCAGAGCCTGTGCCTAGGAAGCACCCAGTAAAGGTTTGGCCAATGAATTAAGGAGCAGATGAGTGAACAAATGACATTAACCAGCATATTTGACATGTGCAAGGGATCGCCCCTTAAATGCAAGACCCTACAAACCCCAGGGCCAAGCAAAGCAGAGGCACCAGGCGGAGGAGGCTTGGAGGGGGGGACAGCTGTATGGCTCCCCACCTGGCCTGGGCTCCCCTCCCACGTGGGGTTCTCACTCCATCCTATGCCGCTGCCTCCTGGGCCTTTCTGACTGGCATGGCAGGAATAAAACCCTCTGTCTATTCTTTATGAGCTCAGCAGAGACAGGCTAGAATTTCCAAAAATAGCCTTCTAAGAAATTAAAAAGGAAACATAATGACACCAAAAGCATAGGGGAGTCAAGCGGCTAATCCTGGAGGAAGCACGGTCGGCCTTCCTGCACCTCAAACGATCTCCCAAGGATGGGCCCCGTGCAGCGGGCACTCTGCCCGGGCCTCTCCCACCTCGGCTTCCAGCAGCTTGGACCCTCTCCACAGAGAGTTCGGGCTGGGTTGCTCCTGCACAAACACTCCCGCACGGTCCACCAAAATACCCTGCTCCACTCCAGGACACGGGCCAACGAGGCTTTTTCTCCCCCCACCCACACCGCCCAGCCCTGGCTCCTGGCCCAAAGAGCCCAGTGAGCAGCAGATCTGGGGCTCAAGGCAGGCCTCGGCCCTGCCAAGCCTCCCTGTCACTCAGGGCGGGCACGGTTCTCATGGTCTGGCCCTTCTCAGACAGGACTCACCTAAACAACAGCTTCCCCATCTCGCTCTACCGCAGAGGGGAGGAGACAACTGGAGAGTCAGGGGCTGCCATTGCACACCGGACGATGCCACCCCGCCCCCTTCACCCCACACACCCCAAGACTCTCTCTGCCAGCTCAGCAGGCTCCTGACCACAGATGCCCCCACCTGCTTATCTTCATTCTCATTCACCCCACCATGCCCCGCTGTGCCCCCAGGTCCCTCTCCCACGCCTGACCCAGATGGAGACACTTCTTTTTCATCTCTCTTTAGCTAAGCCAACTTGGAAGTCATCAAAAGGAAGTTTACCAGGAAGTCAAGGCGCATGGTGGAGGCAGGGAGGGAGAGCAAGAAAAAGCCCTGGCACGGGCACAGGATGTTTGCTGGGCACAGGTTCTGCGCCCTGATGGGACGAAAGTGAAGCACGGGAAAGGCCAAGCTTGGTGGGCTCAGGTCTTCCGGCCTGGACCCCATGTGACTGAGAGGTGCGGCCAGCCTCGGCCCTCCCTCGGCCACGCTCCTCAGAGGCAGATCTACCCCGGGGCCACAGCTCCCTGTCCTTCCCCACCAGGGACCCTCAGCTCCCCTCATTCAGGCCCTGCTCTCACTGAACTGGGGCTCTGCCAGGCAGGCCCCAGTGCCCGGACAGTGCCTGGCATGCAGAAGCCACTCGAAGCCATCTTGCGGACTGACTAGCACAGGCAGGGGCTCTGGAGTTGGACAAGCTCAGCTTTGAACCTGGCTCTGTCCATTAATAGCTGAGTGGCCTTGGCTGAGTCCTTACCCTGGCTGACTCTCAGCTACCTGTCTGTGAGAGTTGGGAGAGGAGGACTTTGTCACAGGATTGGTGCGAGGATTAGATGAGAAAAGGCT
This sequence comes from Cheirogaleus major, assembly GCA_963574435.1. Lineage (NCBI taxonomy): Eukaryota > Metazoa > Chordata > Mammalia > Primates > Cheirogaleidae > Cheirogaleus > Cheirogaleus major. The sequence goes on from CAUYPO010085793.1 coordinate 30,159, forward strand.
GTGACACACAGGGCCAGGCTCGGGGCAGATGCTCAAGGACTGCTTCTCATTCATTAAGCTATGAGGCCACCATGCCCAGTCTCCGCCAGGCAGTTCCACCACTTCTGAGCCTGCTGCCATGTCTCAGCCAGCAATAGGTCCTGAGTCCTGCAGGTCGACCCCAGCCACCCTGGCCTCCACACCCACCAATGGCAGGCCCACTCTTCACAGACCTGGCCAGGCAGCCAGGTCCGCCCCCCGCAAGAGGCGGCAGTTCTCACTCCCTTCCAGCCTCCAGGCAACTGTTTCCGGCCCCCCCCACCGCCCGGCCCCGTGGCCCCCTCAAGCCAGCCGTACCAGTCCAGGGCCACCACTCCGCTGTTCTTCAGCACCAGGAGCACCACTGAGGGGGGGGCGTTGAATGGTGCTGCCCCAAAATTGAAGTCAAGCTTCAGGGGGGTGAAGACGGGGGGGATCTGGCTCGTGCTGTGTGGAGCAGAGAAAGAGGCTCAGAGATGGGGTGGGGACAGGGCAGGGCTTTCCCGAGGGTGGCTGGCTGGGCTACTTCTCTCCCTCCAGGTGGGAACTGTAGAATCTGGGATTCAGGGGCAGGGGTGGGTGAGCTCTTCAGAACTCAAGCCAATCCTTGCCTTCTCCAAGCCCCTCCAGGGACAGGCAAGAATTTGGGGTCCCTCCCACAAAGGGATGGGAAGCAGTTTCTTGGACAGGGAGGCTGTTTGGGATGTAGGCAGAAAGGGCCACAAACATCCCTAGATAGGCCCCGCCCCCATTCTCAGCCCAGCTCACCTGTGCCGTGTGGGCACCTTGTAGGTGAGCTCGCAGGGGGTGGGGTCGCGCTCCAAGTAACTGTTGAGCAGGTCCAGGGAGAAGAGGCGCCACAGGTGCTTCCGGGTGATGCCCTCAGTGCTGCCCATGGAGCTGACGTCCAGGATGGAGAGTAAGGGGAACACGGCCACCAGGGAGACATGACACAGCTCCTGCTTTTCCCCAGCCTTGTTATCTGGGGGAGGGTAAGAGAGGAATAGGCTCGCCCTACAGATCCCCCGGGGCAGGGTGTGCAGGCCCAGGACCCTCATCAGGAGCAGCCGACGGCCCTTGGGCTCTGGGACATTTGCAACAACAGCAACCCTTGTCTGACGCTTTCTGTGTACCTGGCACTGTCCTAGGTGCTTTACACACCTGCATTTAATGTGCATTGTTACCTGTTTCCAAACGAATTTTTAATAACAGCTTTATTGCTACATAATTTATATGCCATAAAATTCACCTTCTTAATATATTCAATTCAGTGATTTTGTACATTCACAGAGTTGTATAATCATCACCACTATCTAATTTTAGGAAATTCTCATCACCCCAAAAAGAAACCCAATACCAATTAGCCATCACTCCCCGTTCACCTGTCCCCTTCCCCTAGGAACCACTAATCTGCTCTCTGTATCTCTCTGTCTATTCCATCTATATAAATGGAATCGTTCTATACGTGGCCTTTGTGATGGCTTATTTCATTTAGCATGTTTTCAAGGTGCATGTATGTAGTGGTATCAGCACTTCATTCCCTTTTCCAGCCCGTGTGCCATTCTTATCCCTGTTTTAAAGAAGAGGAAACTGAGGCACAGGGAGGTGAAACAAGTTGCTAAGGTTCTAAGGCTAACAAGTGCTGGAGCCCAGGTCCAGCCCCAGACAGTCTGGCTCCAGTCTACACTCTGCCACAGCTCTGCCACCTGCCAGGGACCGGCTAGTAACAGCCCCACTTTACAGAGGCCTACGCCGAGGCCTAGGGAGGCTGAGGATTTGTCTAAGATTCCACAATGACTCGACACAGCTCCTAACTATTCATACTGAGTCTTCCAGGGCTCAGGTACACACACGCACAGATGCCCACAGATAGATGTGGCTGGCATGCGGCATTCGCCCCCCCAGACACCCAAAATTATGCTCTGGCATGGCCCACTCGCTCTGCTAGCTCTGCCTTCACCCTTAGCACCCCCGCCCCCAGCCCTGTGTCACACAGCTCCGTACTTCCTCCTGCCCTGCCTCTCCTTGCCAGGTGGCCAGGTACCTCTGTGGGAGAGGAGAGAGTAGCTGACGATCCAGGAGTACTGGGTCCGGTATTTGGGACAGGCAGTCAGGCAGACAATGTCCTGGGAGCGGGGTGGCATGCTCCCCTCCGTCCGGTCCGTCTGCAGAGCTGCTCAGGGACACACAGGTGGGGTCAGTGGACACTGGAGGCCTGGCTTCCTCTCCTGCTCCTCCTCAGATACTCTTCCCTGGGCCAGCAGAGCACTGGCTGGAGAGCAGGCTCTGAGTCAGGAAACGCGGAGCAGAGCCCCTCCTCCCAGCCTAGGACAGAGGGGACTACACATCTTTGTGTCATTGGCACCTGCTAAGCACTTTCCCCACCTAGCAGCCCTGTGAAGTGGTGCCCCCGTACCCCCATTTTACAGATGAGGACACACCGAGGCTCGGAGAGGACAGTCATCCACCCACCGCCACACAGCAATAAAGTGGAAGTGCCAGGTTTTAAGCACTGCTCTGCCTGACTCAAACCAGGTGTGGCTAACCAGTCTGAACCAGTACCCCCACCTTCCCCCGCCCCAGTCCCAGCCCAGGTCCGAGTACCGAGGGATTCGTCGGCGGCGACCTCGGGGCTGCACTGCTCCAGGTGCAGGCGGTAGTAGAGGGTGCAGTTGCCCTCGTTCAGGAGGACCAGAGACCTGGACTGCTCGCTGTTCACAAGCACATTCCCAAAGTCCAGCTCCTTCTCCTTTGCCTGAGGGCCACAGTCAGCCAGCTGGGGGCAGGGGGCTCCCCTAGGCCCTCAGACTTGCTCTCCAATCCCCATCCTCAGAGGATCCCCCAAGCAAGAGCAGGCCCAGGGGTGCGGGTTCCTACCCCCTGCCCTCTCGGAGCTGAGTTCCCTGGGGCCTTCCCTCCCACCCTGGCCCCAGGCACCATCCTCCGGACCCCCAGGGCTCTGCCACTCACAGAGAGGCTGCTGGTGACGCCCACACCCACCAGCCGCAGCATGTACTGGGTGTTGGGGGGGGGATTGACACGTAGGGGCAGGCTGGGTTCCCAGACCCACATCCCCACTCGGAACAGGTACTTGGTCTCCTCCAAAGGGCTGAAGGTCCACATCAGCGTCTGGGGTCACAGAGATGATCGCTGCATAGGAGCCTCGGGAACCCCCTCCCCTGGGCTCCTGGCTGTCTGAGGTCCCATCGCTGGGTGTCAAGCTATGGCAACCCTTTCTGAGTATTTCCCCTGTGCCAGGCACTCTACAGGGCATATAGTATGTCATCTTCCTAAACCCCTCAATCCTACATCCCTACAAGGTCAGTGGTATTATTTTTGTGCTTTGTTTTCTGATGAGAAACTAGAGGCTCAGAGAAGGGAGGTCACTTGCCCAGGGGCAGACAGCTAGTGAGGGTGGGAGGTGGGGCGTGAGCACTCAGGCCAGCTCCAGTCTGTGTGAGCTCTCATCTTCCTGGTGACTGCCCCTGGGCTCTTACAGACACCTGTGTTGGTTATTCTTGTTCCAAGTCGGGCCTCCCCAACTAGTCTGGAGGGCAGCTAGACTAGGGACAGGCATCTGCTATTTTGGGTCCCAGCCAAGGCAATGTCAAGGCCACTCACAAGACTCTCGTTGGGCTGGATGAGTCCCCTGGAGGGCTGGACAGCCAGCATCTTCCGGTACTGCTGGGAGACCCTCCACTCAAACTGCAGGGGCAGACGCGAGGGGTTGCGGAAGGTGAAGGGGCTGGTGGAGGAGCAGCCCACCAAGGTGGGCTTGAAGTAGAGGTTCTTAGAGGAGTCCAGCTTCAGCTGCAGTGGCTCCTCCCGGCTGTGCATGCTCACCTCCTGGGGCCAGAGGAAGGAGGGAGCGCCCTGACCTCACCCGCAGTCCCATCTCCTGCCCATGTTCAGGAAGCCATGGGTAGGCAGCCTTCCCCCTCAGAGATGGCAGTGAAAGCCCCTCTGCCAGCCTGGGCACAGGCAGTTTCTGTTGAATGCAGAGTCGATGGTGACTGACCCAGGAGATGATTCTTGAAAGTAACTCAGGGACCAAGAGAGGAGATATAGACCATTTCATGGGGCAAGATCCCTGGCCCTATCCCTGGCCTGGCCCCAAATATCCATCTACCATCTGCAGATGTGAGTCCTTTCTTGCCCCCAGATCCTACCCCTGGATTCTCCATATCCTCTTTCTTGGTCCCAGACCCCATGAAGTGGCCAGGCAGGGCCCTGAGGAGTGGGACAGTTCATAGATGGAGCCAAGGAGTTCCCTCCCTGCTATGCTACTTCCTGGAGGAGACTTAGGGGCCAACCCCAGAATGTGGCTTTGAAAAGGGAAGCTCCAGGCTATGGCTCACTCCCAAGGACCCAGGTCCCTAGTCCTGCCTCCTACCTTCAGATACTGGGGGCAAAAGTTGAACTGCAGGTAGAAAATGTGCTGCTTCCAGGAGTTGCCCTTGGGGTAGGTAGAGATGAGGAAGATCTGGTGGGCTCCAGGTGCCACGAGGCCCGAAGTGGGCTGAAGGGTAATGTCTGAGCTGCTTTGGGGGGCCAAGCTGAAGGTCAGCAGCATGGAGCCTTGGTTGACCAGGAGCAGGCTGCGGTAGGCCAGCTCGCAGGAGGGTACCGCAGGAAACAGCTGGGGTGGGGGAGAAAAGCAGAAAAGAGGGACCCCTGCTCTGATCTCCACTCCCAAGACACCCAGGGACTGTCTCCAGGAGATCCAAGATGCCACCATGCAGCCCATTAGATACCCTGGGAACAGAGAATTGAGGGAGGCCCCCACCCGGCACCAAATAATGCTTTTGTTCTGCAGAAACCTCCTGGGAGCATGACCATAGGCCCCTGAGAAATTCAGGCCTCCAAGTCCTCTCCTCAAGGTTAAAGTAGAAATTGTTTCTTTTCAGGGTGCCCTGGAATCACCCTTTGGAGAACCCATTTTCAGAGAGCCCTGTCCAGAGGCTCTGTAGTGAGCAGCTCCTTCTAGATGATTCTCATGCGGTGGCTGATGGGAGCCAACCAGAGTAATCCCAGCTCCCAAACACTCCTTAGGCATTTAGGGTGTGGCCAGCACCAGCTAAGAGCTGAGCAGGCTACAAAACACAAGACACACACTCCTGGACCAAAGCGCCCTGTGCAGTTGGGGCCAAGGGGCACGTGTGGGAGCCGGCGAGAGAGCAACGCAGTCAGGAATCTTCGGGGCTGCAGCACAGGCCAGACCACTGGGAGGAACCGGCCAGGGGAAGGGGGCCGGGGGAGCCAGGAGGAGAACGTGTGAGTCAGGGAGGGCTTCAGGAAGGGGTGGCCCCTGAGCTGAATCTTGGGGTGGTGTAGGTTTAGGTCTGAAGGGCAGAAGTGTAACTGGTGGAGAAACAGGATCGCCCCCGAGCACATTGTCCCAAAGGGGCACCTTTCCAGCAACAAGAAGACTAACGTAAAAGCTGACAATGGCAGTAGAAATCGGAGGAGGCCTTAGAGGTGGGACCAGAGTTGGAAGCGGTAGGTCTGGCCCCGGGCTCCGTGCTTTTCAGCCCTGTGTTGTCCTGACCCTCAAGTCAGCAGGGCACCAAGGGCCCTGGGGGAGACCTGGGAATTGTGACCCCTCGGGCAAGGGGCTGGCTTTGCCTCCCCCACAGGGCTGGGTGCCCCCCAGGGCTGTCATATCCCTAGGGCCTGGCCCAGACTTGGCACAGCAGGCACTCAGTAAATAGGGCACAAATGAAGGAGCTGGAGAGTTTTCAACCTGAGAGTGAGAGGATGAGGGGACTATTTCAGTTGGAGCAGGGAAAGGCCACATATCCAACTCCCAGACTCTCTCCAGTCCCAAAGTGCCATGGCCCAGGAGAGCCCTGGTCATAGAAGGTGCAGGGATGTGTTTCTGAGGCCATCAAAGAGGGGAAGAGGTACCTGCAGGCCAAGGCTGAAGCCAGGGATCCCCTATCTCCCTCCCACTGCTGTTGGGGTCATGCTCACCTTGGGGGCATCCAGGGAATATTGGGGGATGTGGTGCTCAAAGGCAGCACAATAGCTGTGGCCTCGTGCCCGCACTGTCAAGCACCAGGATGGGCACATGGTGCAGTCCTCCTCGATGTTGTTGTAGCTCCGCAGGACCTGCAGGGGGGCCGGACCCATGGAAGAGCTCAGAGTTCTGTGTCTGCCCTGTGGGGCTCCCCACCTCGCCCCCTCCCTCGCCCTGTGCTGCAGGAGCTCTTGGTGGGCACAGGAGGAAGACGGTGCAGAGAACCAGAGTCACAACCCAGCCCCTCCCACCGGGAGCCCGGCCCTGGACTGAGCACCCAGCAAACACTCTCTTTAGTGCTCGCAGGGCCGGAGGCGGGCGGGGTGGGACGTGAAAGCAGCATTCATTCTGCAGGAACCAGCCTAGGGAAGCGCTGGCCAATAGAAATATCACGTGAGCCACAAATGCCAGCCACAAATGTAATAGTAAATGTTCCAGTAGCCACATTAAAAAAGTGAAACACATGAAATTAATTTCAATAATATGTTTTATTTAGCTCAATAGATCCAAAATCTTATCACTTCAACATATAACCAATATAAAACTATTAGTGAGATATTTTACATTCTTTTCATACTGTCTTTGAAATCCGGTGTGTATTTTATACTCACAGCACGTCTCAGCTTGGACCAGCCACATTTCAAGTGCTCAATAGCCACGTGTGGCTGGCGGTGGCTGTTTTGGACAGTGCAAGTCTAGAGCCTGTAACCTCAAAATCTGCCGTGCTGAGCCTCAGCAGGGCTAGGCGTCCACAGCCTCATTCCTACAAACATCCACTTTCCCCCACTGCCAAGACATTAGAAGGAAGGCAATGAAAGACCCCACCGTGGCAGGTTTCCTCAGAAGCTTGGACGTGGCCCCAAGTTGGGAAATGAAAAGACCAGGGCTCAGAGACATTGAGGAACTTGCCCAAGGTCATGTAGCTGGTAAGTGACTCTGATCTTGACTGCACAGCTCTACTCTGAGCCCCAGCACCCTGGCTACAGGCAGAGCCGAGACACAGGGAAAGGCAGAACTAGCAGGCTAAGGAGGGAGTGCCACGCGTCCAGGACTGAGAGGCCCTGGCTGGAGCATTGGGGCTGGGGACAGCCTGTGCTCTGAGTCCCCCAACCAAGGGAAGCTGTGTTAGAAGCCCCTTCTCGGACACAATTATCCAGCACCCCTGACGCTGTCCCCAGGCCCTGGTTCCTGCTGGCCACAGACCCTTTAGAGGGACCATTTCCTACTTCACGGACCAGTAGAGAAGCTAGGAAGGCCCCTAGCTGAGCCCCAGGGAGCTAGTCCTTATGAACCAAATTTTCCCAAAGAGCTTGACCCCAGATGAGTTCTGCCCAGGAGAGGGGGCAGGGTGAGGGGGCCACGTATGAATAAGACAGAGTCAGATGGGCCAAGTCGGGTGTGAGCCTGGGAGGAGACAAGCCAGTAGGGGCCGCTGTCCTGCCAAGGAGAGAGGGGGAAGCTTGACACTGAGAGGATGGAACCCTGTGACCCCATTCAGGCTCCAGCAAAGACCCCTCCTTGCCCCTGTCATCTGCGTGCACACACCTTATAGATAGCAAAGCCTTCAAGCTCCACCGAGTAGAGGCAGTTGGGGTAAGTCGGCTGGAAGTGCAGGCGCATGGCTGTGGACTTGAGCGGGGGCACGTCACAGGTTTCAGGGGTTACCCAGAAGGGACAGTCAGATCTGTGCGTCCAGACCACGGTGATCTTGCCCTTGGTGTGGTTCATCAGGCACAGGGGGACAGGGTTGGGGGCCTCAGGCCCGGGGCAGGCACCAAAATCCACCTCAACAGGCTCTATACTGACGGGTGGGGGGAAGATGGCCATGTCCCTGGTGCCGTCGAAGAAGTACTCAGTCACTGGGGGGATGTAGGGATATCGTGGAGCTGGCATATCCCCCAGGTCCTGCATGGGAAAAGACAGGTGGACAGGGATCGACTGCCATTCCTCCTGCCACTGTCTAATGCACTCCTGTCTGGAAAAGGCTGCAAGAGCTCCACCCGGGTCATCCACAGGGTTCTAGGGACACAGGATGGCTTTCAGCCCAAGAATCACTAGAGAAGGAGGCAGCCTGCCCCTGGGCAGGGTGGAAGCATCTGGGCCCAGAGGGGTTAACCGACCTCCACGGGAATCATGAGGGCCCCGTCCTTGTCCCGCTCCAGCTTCTTCTCCTTCAGCATGGCTCCCAGGATGTCAGGCGGGTAGAGTGTCAGCCCCCGGGCCAGGTGTGTGCGGTACCAGGCAAGGTGGTGAGGCTTCAGGATGGCGGGCTTGGTGCTGTCTGAGTGGCATGTCCCAATCAAGTCCAGGAAGAGCGGCTCCTGTGCCATTAGTCCATTTGCAACAGTGCATGGGAGGGGTGACGGGGCAAGGAGGGTACTAGCGGCTGAACTGAGAACGGAAGCTGGGCAGGCAGGATGACAGAGGTGGTGGGACGTGAGCTCCAGGGTGGCAGGTGGGGTGGGTACCCCACAGCAGCCAGGAACAGTGGGGAACCAGGGAAGGTCAGGACTAGAGCACCCCAGCCCCTAGGATGCTCAGCCATTGCCCACCCTTCTCTTTCCCCTCTGCCATGGCCCCTGGGCATTCGACTGCCCATCCTACTGCCAGCCAAGAGGCCTGCAAGACCAGAATTCAGGCCCTCCCTAGGGGAGGAGAACACAGAAATGGCCTCATCAGGCCTCCCCCTGTGCTCCTGTTCTTCCCCCTCCCTAAGGTCTCCCCTTGCCCATCCTGTACCTGCACAAGGTAGACAGATACACCCAGAGCCTGGGCACCAGCTCAGGGAGGGATCCTAGGCTAGATTTCAGCCCCTACTTGCCACATTGGCCAGGCACCCGCTGGTCATGGCACAATGGCAGGACCTTGTCCAGGGGCCTGGAGTCAGGGTCTAATTTCAAAGCTCTCTGCCCTACACATGCCCCTGGCAGCAGTCAGGGCAGGATGGACACAGAGTGAGCCCTCATGTGCCCTGACACTCTAGCCCCCTGACCTTCTGGACATAGTGCTTCAGCTGGAGCCCTCCCGTGTCCTGAGCATGCTCCAAAAGCAGGGGCCTTGGAGGAGGACACGACCCTGGCAGACAGCCCCAGAAGTTCCAGAATACAGGGGAGGTGCCCACCAAGCCTTGCCTTCATCACTGGGCCCCAGATGGGCCCTGGATCAGCCCGAGGGGAACCCCTATTCCCCTCAGCCTCGGCCCTTTCCCGCTGCTCACCTGGTGGTGGATGAGACAGGCCACCCGCCTAAAGCAGATGATGGGGTGAGTGGGCTGGAAGGTGCAGTGCAGGGTCATGCGGGCCTTGCCCACCAGGGTCCCGTAGGCAGGTCTGATGCTGAAGACGCTCTCCTGGCAGTCGATGGCAAACTGGAAGCGAGCCGTGCAGTCCGACTTGTTCTCAATCCTCAGAGGCTGCTCTGAGGAGCGCTCCCCAAGGTGCACCCAGCCAAAGTCGACACAGTAGTACTCCAGGGACACAGCGGGACCTGGGCATAGAGAGGAGGTCCCTGTGTGGGTCCTGCCCCCTGGTAGGACCTCCTCAATGATGTCTCAGAAATGGTCCTACTTATGAGAGGTGGTGCTGCCTGGAGACAGAGGCCAGATTGGAAAGGCCCAGAGCCCTGGCAACCTCAGCAGACTCCAGCACCCTGGGGTGATGGTGGGACTGCTACCTCCAGGTATCCACAAACGATTACCCAGTGGGCCACCAGGGGGCAGCAGACACCAGGCTGAAGGGCGAGGTGGCCCTTAGGAGCCCGGAAGGAGCTCTTCAGAATCCTCTGGGCTGCTCCTGTCCCCAGGAGAAGTACAGCATCTTGGGGTCACCAGTACCTCTACAGAAACCAACGACCTTGAGCTGGGTTTGTGAGCCACAGCCAGAAGGCATGATGGAGAAGTAGTCCATAGTTCTGGTGTCCAAAGTCTCGGGGTGGAAGAACACCGACACGCACTTCTTCTCTCCTGGGGACACGATGCCATGAGCCGTGGGGCATGAGAAGGCATGGTCTTTAGCCAGCAGGTCTGTGGATATTTCAATCCTGAAGGGGGCATTCACCTGTGGGGCCAGGTTGCGGATGAGGGGTCAGGAGCAATGTGTGCATTGTACTGAGGTGCCCAGCTGAGGGGATGGGGCAGCTGGCACCCAAGCTGTGCCCCGCTGGCCAGCTGTGGGCATGGGGCAAGGCTACCTCCAACAGGAGGAAGGAAGGGGCCAAGCCATGTGCCCTGAACACCTTTTTCTTCTCCCAAAGGTGCCATCACAGCCAGCTGTGGGCCTGGGGTCAGGACAGTCTCAGGGCAGCTCCTTTGATTGCACTGGGCAGTCAGGGTGTACCCCAGCACAGCCCCCAGCTGAGAGGAGAGGGGTACACCTGTTGACAGCTGTTGATACATACATGTATCAACGGACATGGGTTCTGTGAAGCTTGGGGCCAAATGGGTGGAGAGAAAGGGGGACATTCTATAAAGGGAACACATTTTGGGAAAACCAGTCCTGGGGTCCTGCCTCTTCCCCTCCCCGCCCCATGCGTACCACCGACGGATTATATAGCTTGATCTGCCTCTCAACAGTGCAGCCCACAGCAACAGTGCCAAAGTGCAACACTTTCTGGAAGCCCTCTGCATCCTGGTCCTCCGGTTGCTTACGCTTTATGCTCACCAGCAGCTGGGCGCATTTGGCTGGGGAGAGATAGGGGAGTCTTGGGGGGAACCCACCAGGGCCTTTGTGGCCCCAGATGAACAGCTCCTCACAGGAAGCAGGTGTCCCCAGGGAAAAATCAGTCTGCAACATCACAGAGGGCAAAGAAAAGGCAAAGCCTGGGGAGCCGAGGGGAGGGCAGGAGGCTGGTGGAGGCCCCATGGGGGCCTGGCCAGGGCAGGAGGTGGGGGCCACACTGAGGCCTTGAGCCCTGGGGAGGTGCAGCAGGCGGGCACTTGGGGACAGGTAGGGGCCAGGCCTCACCCACAGCCTGCAGCTGGATGATGCTCTTCTGCTGGTTGCCCACCCCGTACCAACACGTGGCCTGAACTTCGTGGATGACAGCTGTAAGGGGCTGAAAGGACACCTTGATCCGACAAGCTAGGCCCGGCTCCAGTAGCCCCGTGGTAGGCAGCATCTGGAATGGGCTGGGGACCTCCCAGGTGAAGAATGTTGGCAGGTCCCTGGGGGATAGGAGGCAGGTCAGGGCCACGGGGCCCCTTCTGACCACTGTCCCTTCTTTAGCAAGGCAGAGGCATGGGGCCACCCTCTTAACTCCTCCACCAAGATACGCTGGTCTCTCCTGCTCCCAGGTACTCTCCTCATAGCTCTTGCTCTCCCCGCCTCTGTGCCTCTGCCTCTGCCCTCACCCCACATTGTCCAGGCAGAACCAGGCTTCAGCCGTGTCCCCGACGGCACACATGGGCAGCTGCAGCAACGGTGGGCAGGTCAGCTCATGGCAAGGCAGTGTGGCCCGCAGGTCCACACAGAACATCCCTTCTGCTTTCTCAAACCACACTTGGTCCACGTACTCCTTCTGCAGCGTGCGGGCGGTGGCAGAGGCAGTCATTGTCAGCCGCACCTAGGTGGTGCTCAGAGACCAGATAGCCCACCCTCCCTCGGCACCCCAACACAGCCGCTGAGGGCTGGGCAGGGCCGTGCTCCTCCACCGCAGACTCAGAGGAGTGGGTCCACTGCCTGTGTCCCTACGTCATCTTGGTCTCAGAGATTAGTGCCTCTTTGTGGGGAAAATAATTTGAGGAAATTTGGAGGGAGCAGGAAAAGGCCAAGGAACCTGGGGCTTTCTGATGGCTAATACAGTCCCCACTTCTGTCCCCCCAGTATCCAATGGAGAACATGCCTATGCTTGATACGATTAGGGTCTGAGCCCTTTTGGGTTTGTGCCACAGCTGGCAGGACACGCACGTGGTGGGGTAGCATCTTCCTGTTCTGCCCTGTTGCTGTTCTGGTCCCTGTTCCTGGATTCCCCACCCCCCTCACTCTCTGTGCCAGAGCTTACCTGCTCTAGAGGCCGGAAGATGATGGGGAGGGTGAGGGCTATGCCCGGGCTCAGGAAGATGGGCTGAGGGATGACTGTGAAGAAGAACTTGGTCTTGGGGGGCCTGCAGGAGAGAGGGGGTGGACACTTCAGATCAGGACTCCGAACGACAAGAAGAAGCAGGAAGACTAGGGAGACCCTGAAGCTGAAGGGCTTGAGTCCTTGAGGCCATAGAGAAAGAGACGTAGGGGTGAGTGTGTGGAGGGGGACACACGAGGGTTTGGTCAGAAGAGGACCTGTCTCCCTCCTCCTCTTCCTCCTGTTGTCACAGCCCTTCACTCTGAACGAAAGGGAGGCGGCCTTTGTAGCTGTGGTGAGCATGGCGGAGGTTTAGGGAAGGACACCTTGACTTAACAGAGCCCCTGAGCCCTCCTCAGCTGGGGGAAGGCTGGGAAGGGAGTTGCCAGGGATGCTTTCCAAACAGATGCCTCAGCAGGGCTGTAGCCGCCAGCATGGGTCAAAACTATAGATGCCGCAGGCTTTTAAAATATTAATAAGATGATGACAACAACTCTATAGCAATAAATGCTTAAGTTTAGATGCAATATATGTATTCCTAGGGAAAACACACCTTGCCAAAACTGACTCAAGAATTATACAATAGTGTTGTATGAGAGAAGGTTAGCACTCCCCTTGACAAGGATGGAAGAGGCTCTCGGGCCTGTACAACACGCAAACGGTTAAGGCATTGCCACCTACTTCGTGGCATCTAACCATCGTTTTAAAATAGAAAAAAAAAGAAAAGAAATGGAAAAAAAGAATTATACAATAAATTTTATGGCCATCCTACCTAAAATCGTCAAAGAAATGGAACAGGTAGTCAAAACTCTTCCCACAAAGAAAACGCTAGGCCAGATGGCTTCACGGCAAGTCCTACCAAGCATGTGAGGAAAAATAATTCTGGTCTTAAAGTCTTCCAGCTAATATAAAATGAGGAAAAAACTTATCAACACAGTCTACAAAGCCATCATAATGTTGTTACCAAAACCTGACAGAGGCAGGAGAAAAAAGAAAAATGACAGGCCAATCTTACTCATAAACAAAATAGTAGCAAAAAGAATTTAGCAATGTATTACAAAGAATACTCAGTCATTACCAGTTGCATTCATTCCAGGAATACATGGTTGGCTTAACATAGAAGATCAATTAATATAATCTACCATATTAATAAATTAAGAGAGGAAAAAATCAAATGATTATCTCAATATAGAAAAATATTAGCTATGGTGGGCATGGTGGCTCACACCTGTAATCATAGCACTATAGGAGGCCAAGGCAGAAGGATCGTTTGAGGTCAGGAGTTTCAGACCAGCCTGAGCAAGAGTGAGACCCCATCTTTACTAAAAATGGAAAAATTAGCCAGGCATGCTAACGCACACCTGTATTCCCAGCTACTTGGGAGGCTGAGGCAGGAGGATTGCTTGAACCTAGGAGTTTGAGGTTGCAGTGAGCTTTGATGCACTCTA
>CAUYPO010085796.1:0-64808 GCA_963574435.1 Cheirogaleus major
CTGCACAACCCATGCATTTCATCGCGGAGGGGTAAAGAAGACAGCAGCCCTTCTCATCTGCCCCATCGTGACAGCTACTATCCCAGAGGTGACGGGAAAGGTGCGGGCAGGCCCACCAACAAGGTCGGCTCCCCCTGTCAGGTCCTGGCCATCCTGTGCGTGCTGCAAGCTGAGGCTTTGAGGGGAAAGTCTCCTCAGTGAAGTGAGGAGTGGGACGCTCCACTTTAGGTATTTTGTGTCCCCAGGGGGAAGGAGGAAATCTGTGGCTGCCATTTTACTATGATGATGTTCCAGAAGATGACTTAACTATATTTGAATAAATGTAGATTGTTGTGCTGTACTTAAAAAAAAAACAAAAAAAAAACACATCCCTTGAAAATAAGCCCTAGGGTGTCTTCTTGAGGAAAAATAAATATAAGACCCTGTCTTATTTTTGGGGAAACATGGTAACTTGTGAATGCTCCATGGATTATTTTACTCAGTTGGAAACACTGCTCTAATGTATATAGCGGAATAATAGAGCAGGGTCATAGGGTGGGTCCACTACAAAATCCTGTGCCAATTTACACGTCCAGTGTCTGATAATTATTTGCTCAGAAATTCCCACGTTCCATCCATCCATCCCTCCATCAAGTCTTTAGTCCTTTGGTTTAGGGTGAGGAAGGGTGGGCAGGGGTAATAGATCTGAACTTTCTCTTTCCTTCCCTGGTGTCTGCCACATAGGAGGCAAGAAGTTCTAAACAGGGTTTCTCAAGGCTCTGGCTACCACTGTAGTTCCTCTTTGAACAGAGAAATGCTAGGAGTGAGTCATCCAGGTTGTTGTGGGCCTCAGTGTGTGATCGGGAGTGAGGTGAAAAGGATGTGAAGTTTGGAGGAGGGTGGATGGGGGTGTGAGAGACTTTACTCTTTCCCAATAACTATCCCTGGTTTTCTGTTTTCCTAATGAATGCCCTGGCTTGTTCAAATTCCTGTTATCTTCTTTGATCCTATAATTTCGCCTCAGTGATCTATTCTGTAAATTTAGGGAACTCAGCTTGATCTTCCAAGAGCCTTTTGCCTCAGAATTGGAATCCTTAGCCTCCCTTCCTCAGACTCATGGACTCTCTTAAACCCCTATTGGTAGCATATCTGGAAATCCTTCAAATACCGGGTATTGGGCAGACGTTGGGTGGAGGGAAACAGTGCCTGATATTCTGCCCTCTCAGATATGAATCATCATTTCCTATCTTTGTGGGCCTCAGTCTTCTACCCAGAAAAAGGAAGATACTCATTTGGATGTGTAGACCTTACCCTGAGCCCACTCGTAATAATATAATGGACATGAATGCAATCCCTTTCCCCACCCTAAGAAGGTAAAGTATACCTGAGGTGTTTCCAACACTAGCCCTGTATTGTAGTTTTCAGTGTTCAAGTTGATGCTTCTTTTTTAAAAGTTATTCCTAAGTATTTTGCTTTTAATTTTATTTTAACAAGTGTTTCAGAATTTTATTTTGGGATTGTTCATTTCTTGTGTGCAAAAATAGAATTGATTTTTGTATCCTGTTAACATTGCTGAACTCCTTTATTAATTCTAATGGTTTTTGATGAATTCCTTACAATTTTCTAAATATATTAATAAGATCATGTCATTTGCAAATAAAGGTAACTGCACTTCTTTCTTTACCATCTAGATGCCTTTGATTTATTTCTATTGCCAAAATTTCCTGGCTAGCACCTCCAGCACTATGATGAAGACAGGTGGTGAGAATGGATATATTTCTAATATCTTGTTCATGATCTTAAGACATAAGTATATAGGCTTTCACCATTAAGTATGATATTAACTGTGGGTTTTCATATGCCCTATATCAGTGTGAGGATGTTCCCTCCCATTCCTACTTTGTTGAATGTTTTCACCATGAAAAGATGATAGATTTTATAAAATTCACTTACTGGATCTATTGAGATGGTCATGTGGTTTTGTTTATTATTGTGCTGATATAATGTGTTATATTAAATAATTTTTATCTGTTAACCAAGCTTGTATTCCTGGGATGAATCCAACTTTGGCATGGGGTATAATTATTTTTATATGTTACTGGATTCTGTTTGCTTATATTTTATTTTTGCGTATATTTTGGAGAATTTTGCATCTATAGTCACAAGACACATTGGTCTGAATTTTTCTTTTCTTGTTTCTTTTTTTAAATTTCCTGTTTATTTTCTTCAGATACAGGGTCTTACACTGTTGCCCAGGTTGGCTGGAGTGCAGTGGTGCAAATATAGCTCACTGCAATCTCAAACTCCTAGGATCAAGCAAGGGACCCCCCTGCCTCAGCCTCCCGAGTATCTGGGACTACAGGCATGCACCATCATGCCTGGCTAAGTTTTGTATTTTTTGTTGAGATGGGGTCTGCTATGCTGCCCAGGTTGGTCTTGAACTCCTGCCCTCAAGTGATCCTCCCACTTCCCAAAGTGATGGGGTGACAGGCATGAGCCACTACACCTGGCTGAATTTTTTTTTTCTTATGGTATATTTGTATGGTTTGGTATCATGATATTACTGCTTCATAGAATGAGTTGGGAAGTTTCAATACTGCTTGTATTAATATTTTTGGGGAGTTTGGGAATAATTGATATTAAATCTCTAAATCTTTGGTAGAAATCACCAGTGAAGTTTGTGGACATAAGCTTTTCTTGGTGAGTTATTTTTTATTATTAATATAATATCTTCACTGTGATAGTTCTATTCATATTATTCATTTTTGTCTGGAGCAAGTATGGATAGTTCATGTTTCTAGTAATTTGTCCATTTCATCTCAATTATCTAATATATTCACACTCCATTGTTTATATTATTCTTCTCTAAATATTTTCATATTTTTGTAAGGTTGGCAGTCTCATCTTTCTTTTTTTTTTTTTTTTTTGAGACAGAGTCTCACTCTGTTGCCAAGGCTAGAGTGAGTGCCGTAGCGTCAGCCTAGCTCACAGCAACCTCAAACTTTTGGGCTCAAGCAATCCTCCTGCCTCAGCCTCCCGAGTAGCTGGGACTACAGACATGCGCCACCATGCCCGGCTATTTTTTTCTATATATTTTTAGTTGGCCAATTAATTTCTTTCTATTTATAGTAGAGACGGGGTCTCGCTCTTGCTAAGGCTGGTTTTGAACTCCTGACCTTGAGAAATCCGCCCACCTCGGCCTCCCAGAGTGCTAGGATTACAGGCGTGAGCCACCGCGCCTCATCTTTCTTTTTTAATTTTTTGAGATGATCATAAAATATCACCATCTTTAATTTCTAATTTTAGTTTAGTCTTCTGTTTTTTGCTTGGTCAGTGTAGTTAAAGGTTTGTCGATTGTGTTGGTGTTTTGTGAACTTGCTTTTGGTGTCATAGTTATTCTCTATTGTTTTTCTATTCTCTATTTCACTGATTTCTGCTGTACTCTTTTATTTTTTTCCTTCTGCGTACTTTAAATTCTGTTTGCTTTTCTTTTTCCAGTATCTTAAAATGGAAGCTTAGGTTACTGATTTCAGGCCAGGCATGGTGGCTCAGGCCTGTAATCCCAGCACTTTGGGAGGCTGAGGCAGAAGGAACAGCCTGGGCAATATAGTGAGACCCCTATAAATAATAATCATAAAAAAACTCTATATAAATAATAATCATTAAAAATTCACCAGTCATGGTGGCACATGCCTGTAGTCCCAGCTACTCAGGAGGCTAAGGCAGAAGGATTGCTTGAGCCCAGGAGTTTGAGGTTGCTGTGAGCGAGGCTAACGCCACCGGACTCTACCCCAGGCAACAGAGAGAGACTCTGTCTCAAAAAAAAAAAAAAAAAAAAGGAAACAAAAAGAAAAAAGAAAGGTTATTGATTTGAGGTTATTCTTCTTTCTTAATATAGACATTTAAAGCTATAAAGTTCCACCTAAGCAAGTTCTGCCTTAGCTGCCTTCCAAATTTTTTATATATTGTCTTTATATTCAGCTCTCTCTGTATTTTCAAATGTCCTTTTTGATTTCTTCTTTAAGCCTTTTGCAAGTTTTGAAGTGTGTTGTTTAATTCCACATGTTTAAATTTCCTGCTGAGCAGAGCGTGCTCTCGGGGGTTGGGGGGTTTGCGGACCTGGGTGGTGCAGAGCGTGGCCAGGTTCCAGGGACAGGACCGTCTTTGTTGAAGCCCTGGTCTCCTCCTTTGGGCCCAAGGCACGGCGGGTGAAGGGGCGCTCGGGCCGTGGGGGGAGCGGGGGACGCCCCAGGCCCCAGAGGCTCCACGCAGGTGAGGGCTCCTTTCTGGTTCCCGCCAGGGCTGCAGAGCCAGCACTGGCCACCAGGGGGCGGCAGTGTCCGCCGTGCGCAACTGCGCCCCGGGAGCCGGGAGCCCCCCAAGGACGCTCCGCCGCCCCTGCCTCCGCCCGGCCACTCGCTCGGCACTGCCCAGGGCGCGGGCACGCGGGCCAGGGCCCTGCCCCCACGGGGTCGCAGAAGCTGCGAAGCCTCCCCTGCCGGCAGGAGCCTGGAGGGAAAGGGGTACGCAGGGGTGAGGGGCCCGGGGCCCCCAGAACTGCTGACTCTGGGGGTACAGCCCGAGGACCAAGCTTAGGCCAAGGGCTTAGGGAAGGGAGTGTCCACGCCCACCCCGTGAGCTGGTGGCCCCGGCCAGGAGGCCCTCACCACGCCCCTTCCTCGCGCAGCCGGGAGAGGCCTGTGAAGCCTGGGCTAGGCTAGCGAGCCTTTCCTCTCCGCCTGGCCTCTGGTCTGGGCTTGTGCAGGACCCCAGCAACCTCACCTGCCACCCCCACCCCGGGAATGGGGGCTAACGCTGACGCCCAAGCCCCGAGCATGGATGAGCAGAAAGGGAAGGAGGAGGCCTTGGATGTGGCCGTCGGGGTTGCCCCTGACCTGGGATGTGGATTCCAGGCCCTGGGGGAGGGAGGTGCCTCCTCTGGGGACCGCAGCCCCCGGGATGCGGAGAGACTGGTTTTGCCAGGGCTCGGCCTCAGCCCCCACAGATGCAGTGGCGAAGGCAGAATAGTAATCTCAGCCCCCGCCAGGGCATGCTGTGTGCCCCATCTGACTGCTGGGCCTTCAGCTGTCCTCAGTTTCCTCCCAGGCTGGGGTCTGTGCAGACGCAGCGGGACCTGACTCCTCCTCCCCGTGGCCTTCCCAGTGGAATCTGGGCCATCGCCCCTCCTCATCACCCAGCCCAGGCATGGCGGGGGCCACTCTCCACATGTCTGCAGGGATACCAGTCCTTGTGCTGTTTCCACTTGTCATTAGGTCTTAATCTGTGTTTCTGATCCTTGCCATCAGGTGTCCTGAGCACTGTGCACCCAACTGTCCTTCCTCACCATCTCAGTACGCTCAGCAGAGCAGGGGCTCACGTACACGTCTGTACACCTCACTGAGACCCTCCAGCCCAGGGATGGGGGCTTTCTACCAGAGAGACGGCTCACCGTGGTGACAATCTGCCCGGGCGTGATTCCTTCTGTGAACGCCCTTGTGCGTCCTAATATCCTGCTGCCACTCCCGTGCCCCAACGTAGTCCCAGGACAGGGTGGTTAGGTACAGAGCGGCTATTTTAACGCTTTGAACTGGCCTTCCGCCCTGCTCTGACCTGGCCAGAGTTAGCATCCTTTCTCATTCTTGCCAATCTAGAGGCCAGGAGTTGCCGCTCCTGAACAACAGGGCCCATCAGGTGCTGCCCGGGTAGTGAATTTCCACTCCCTGGCCTGCTGCTCAGAGCCTGCACCCTGGACCCTCTGGCATCTCTTTCTTGCTGCACCTGCAACTGCCTCAATACGCCCTGTAGAAAGAAAATAGTACCCAACTGTGAGGCCAAGGAGGCTCTCACCGCAGCGTCTGCACAGGTCTCCAACCCGCGCATGGCACAAGGGTCCCCAGACACCCTGACAAGAGCAAGGGAGGACCACACAGCCCACTGCTGGATGGCTAGTGGGCTGTGACCTGCGAGGCCTTGTGCTGCCTCTTGACACCACGAAGCCGGTTTCTTCGTCTCTACCATAGGGATGTTTTGCCATCAGGTCCTTAACACGGGACCTTGGGCAGGGAGGAACCATCCTCATTTAAATGACTTGAAGGTGTTTATATTTTGAGTTATTCTTCCCCAACCTTAATCTTTTTTTTTTTTTTTTTTGAGACAGGGTCCTTCTCTGTGGCCCAGGCTGGAGTGCAGTGGGCTGATCACAGCAACCTCAAACAATCCTCCCACCTCGGCCTCCCAAATCCCCAGAGTGCTGGGATTATAGGTGTGAGCCACAGTACCCAGCTTTCTGCTGGGCTCTCATGTCCCTCCTGTGCCCAGTCACTGAGGTTTGGATGCTGGGTCAACCCCAGCCCCAACCACTTGGAGGTCACACGTGGTGCCACTGAGCTCTGCTGCACAGAACGGTGGGCAAGGAAGGCACACTGGAGAAGCTGGCGGGGACCCAGTCCGCACCACCTGGGCCATATCCCCTCAGGTCTTTGCCACCACCCAGCAGGTGCTGGAGCTGCTGCTCACTGCCTCGGGCATGCCACCACACCTGCCAGCCCAGCTCACTCCTGAGGACCAAACTCCGGTTTTCTAGGGACTAGATCAGGTAAGCCACAGAAAGCGCTCCCCACCGTGCATGTCCATCTCCCTCTCCACCATGAGGGAGCCTCTGCCTCAGCCCTTGCTGGCCTGCAGTTTGGGCAACGCTGTGTCTCCATATGTAGAATAGGCGTGAAATGCCACCTCAGGGTCCCTGGCCTTGGTGCAGCCAGACCAGAGAGGGACAGGTGTCAGGCACCTGGGAAAGTATTGGTTGGAGTCCACTCATTTGACAAACACAAGAGATGCCTACTTGTACAGCTGCTTTTCCAGGCACTTAGCATAATTCATTTAACAGAACAGACAGAAGTCCCTGCCCTCCTGGGTGTCCATCCTAGCCAGGGCTCAGGCAGCAGCACTGGACGTCAGAGTAGTCACATGCATCTTCCACTGCTGGGGTGGGGACGGCAGACCCAGGGCCAACTGAAAAGGAGTGGACTTGGGGTCGAGGGCACACAGGCAGAGGCCTGGCCCCCACCATTGCAGTTCTTACTAGAGGGCCAAGGTCTGGGGCATCTTCTGCTGGAGGGGACATCTTCTGCCACAGAGCCAAGGATGGCCCCCTAGAGCCCATCCCCCGTGGCGCAAACCAGGCTGCTGGTCCGCTGTGCCTCCACAGGGGCCAGGGCGGGGCCGTGGTGCCCAGTGCGCAGCAGCAGTGGAAGACTCATCCGCGCAGAGGGCGAGGTGGCACCGAGGTGCACGAGCTACAGGCAGAGGCGCTGGGCAGGGGCCACAGCCCGCCTGCTCCCTCCTCCCTCAGGGATTTACGGGCACCTGCTAAGCACAGCAAGTGTGACTAACAGCAGCCACAACTCCTCTGGGCCCAGGACTCAGTAGGAGGCTGGCAGAGGAGCAGCCAGGCTTCCCGGAGGGCAGATAGGCCACTAGTGGGAGGCTCTTTGCAGCTTCAGTTCGTTCAGAGGCCAGGCCTGCCGTGGGGGAGCCACGAGGAAGCAGCACCCAGGTTGCAGGCTCTGTGGCCCACCTCTGCTCCAACCCAGTCTCCCACAAGGGAGGGTAGGGCAGGCCCAGCTTCCTGCCTCAGGCCCTGCTGAGCACATGGGGGCTCCAGCCGAGAGGAGGAGCCTCCAGAGCAGGCAGACGGGATGCATATGCCCCTTGGCTCAGGTGTCCTGGCCTTCGCAAGAGGTGCGGGGACTCTAAGAAAACCCGGTCACAACGCCACCCAGCCCAAGCTCTCCCAGGCTTGCTGCAGGTCGGATGGACCAACACCCCCACCTGTCACCCTTTCAGCGGATCCAGGGTCCCTGACCTCACCAGGCCCAGAGAACAGGGGCCTGGACAACAGCCACGGGTGGCCAGGACCCATGGGAAGGGCCATTCCTGGGACACCCAGGCCACGTTGCTCAAGGTGGGGAGGGCACTAAAGGACGGAGGTGACAGCAATGGCCTCTTTCAGCTGCTGCAGCAGCTCCTTGGGCTGCGGTGAGAACATGCTGGTGTCCACTCTCTGGAAGTCAGGGTGCTCGACCACAGAGGCCAGCACCTCCGCGATGCGCCCGACATCAAATGCTGCCTGCTCAGGGCCCAGCTCAGCACCCAAACTGCCCCCTGCCGTGCCCTCGCCCAGGACGAGCAGCCTCCTTTCGGCGATAACCTTGAGGAAGTGGTAGAACTCTTCAAAGTTGATGCCGGAGCAGGACCGCATGATGACCTAGGCCAAAGGGGAGGAGGCCTGTGAGCCAACGGCTACAGCCTCAGGCTGTAAGGGCCCCAGACACAGGCCCAGTCCTCGAGGACAAAGAGCAGGGACCAGTTAAACAGAGGCATCAAGAGGCTGGGCGCTGTCAGGACTGACCCAGGTGGACCCATCACCCACACAGCTGGTGGCCAAGCACAGCAGGGCCTTATGGGCCTGCCCTCCCCCCTCCCCGAGCCTGGCCTAGGAGAGTCCCTGCCCTGCCAAGCCCTGCGGGGCAGGCTGCCCCACCTGGCAGTGGTGGTCCCAGTCAGGCATGGAGTCCCTCCACTCGCCGATCTCCTCCTGCACGGCGCGCAGCTCCTGCTGCAGGAAGTGCCACATGCGGGCCAGGTTGAAGCCATTCACCCAGTTGTGGTTGATGGAGATGGTGTCGTCCTGGGAGGGGCAGAGCACAGCTGCCCAAGAGCCCACAGTGGGTTTCCCCGCCTGGCCTGCCAAGATGACCAGGACCTCAGAACACACCACAGGGGCCCAGCCCTCTGCCACCAGGAGGGGCCACTCCTGCCTTCCAGCAGTGCCCTCTCAGCAGGGAGAGGATACCGCTGAGACCATCTCAGTCCACAGCTAGCCCAGAGCTCATGGGGCCCAGGGGAGGAGCAGGCAGGGAGTGGGGCCCCAGGACACCATGTAAAGGGACCACCTTGCTTGCAGGCCCCCAAGGAGGGCCAGGGCAGGTGCATGTTCCAGTGGGGAGACAGGCCGCCCCGGCCCGCATGGCCTTGCCAGTCTCACCAGGTTGTGGACTTGGTGGTGCCACCCGCTGGGTACGAACAGCATCTCGCCTGCCTCCTGCGTGACCTCCAGGGGTGGGCCGCAGTGCTGGTGCCTCGGGTACAGATGGGCATCGAGAAGCGAGGGGGAGGTCACGTCGTAGGGCAGGTTGCCGTGGCGGTCCCGTAAGGCCTCCTCCTGCCCTGGAGGGAAGAGGAGCCACTTCTTCCTCCCACAGATGTTGACGGACCAGCTGAAGGAGCGGAAGATGTCAGCGTGGAACGGAGACCTGCACACAGCAAGAGCTCCTGGTTTGTGCCTCGAAGCATCCAACGTGGGCTTTGCTCCTTCTGAATGAGTTACCTGAACTTAGTGCCCCAGAGGCCTCCAACTGAGGGAAGGGCGGCCCGTTATTCATGCGGGACAGCCCCAGCTCTGACACCTGTGCCAAGCAGCTCCCTCCTCCTGCTGGCCTGGCCCATAAGCCAAGTGGGCAGCCACAACGCCCCCACCCCCGCGGCCTCACCAGCTGCCCTTGGGCCCAGCGTAGACAAATCGGTAGTCATCCACATCCAGGGCATCCCAGAACTCGTTCAGCCAGTCGGAGGAGAAGTACACAGGCAGGGTGAACACATCCTCCACTGAGGAGTCCCTGTGGAGAGGACAGGAGGCTTGGCAGGGCCCACCCCCCTGCCCTGCCCCACCTTGGCAGGCTTGCCCACGCTGGCAAGTGAGGCGTGCAGCAGAGATTGGGATTACAGGAGCTGGGCCACCTGAGACCACCCAGCTCCATGGAGCTGTCAGCCAGCCACAGCCCCCAGGGGGCCAGGCTGAGCCCCACCCAAACTCTTGACCACAGAACCGTAAGCCACTAAGGTGTCTTTGGGAGCAACTGTGATGGCACAGACAGCTCACACAGGCAGTACCCCCCCCCCCCGCACCAGTTCCACAAATTCGGCCTCTGGCTGAGCTGGGGGCTCTGAATGTACCAACAGCATCACTGTCATTCCCAACTGTGGGTTTCCTTCACTCTTCGCTGACCCCAATGAACCCAACTCTGCCTGGTGGATGCCAGGCCACAGACCCAGGCATGAAGGCTGCCTATTTGCCCTCCTAACCCTCCCTCCCTCCAGGTCTACCTCCACGACCCCAATAATGAGCACCCAAACACAGGTATGTTAAACCAGAGCAGATGAAGGTGCAACTGCAGCAACACCATGCAGGAAAGAGCTTCTGGACCCACTCACACGTGACTCCTGGTCAGACAGTGACAGGAAGAGAGCCCCAGTAGCAACAAACTGCATGTAGTTCTCAAAAACACCATGCTCGTCCCTCTGCCTGGCCTGCCTTTGTGCACCTGACAAACTCCTATTCATCCATAAAAACCTTGCTCAGATGTTATCTCTCCTGTGGCCTCCCCTGAATGCCTGACCCCAGGCCTTCCTCTGCTCTCTTTATTTTTTAGGGTGCCAGATAAAATACAGGACACTTGGTAAAAACTGAATTTCAAATGGACAATTTTCTAATATAAACGTCCCATGTAACATCTGGGATATACTTATACCAAAAATGCCACCAATATCTGGGATGTACATATACCAAAAAACCCCAGCTATCTAAACCCCAAATCCACAGTGCATGATGGTACTTGGGTCTATGTGTCTGTCTCTGCTACTGCAACAGGAGATCCCTGGAACCAAGACAGTGTCTGGTCACACCTGACCCACAGTGTACCCGAGCCAGCCCTCTGCACCAACAAGCAGCGGTGTGACGGAGACTAGCCGAGGTGCTGGTGCCTCTCATACACTCTGGATTGGCCATGGCAATCACAGGGACCTGAATTCTATCTCTCTCTGCCTTTCTAAGCTTGATATGTACACAAGCAAGACAAGAATTCAACTGTTTGCTAATTTACTCAACGTCAATCAAGCACCTACTCTAAGCCAGCTGGTGGTGTCACTAAAATGGTATCTGCTCATGAAAAGGTGTGGACCTTCCCAAAGAGCAACACTTCCAACCATGCTGAAGACAGCCACATTTCTTTCAAACTGATTGAAATTCCTAACTGGGAAAAAGAAGAGCTCCTCTTTGTGCAGGCAGGGGCTACCACCAGGTTCACACCTCTGAGTTCACGCAGGACTAGGGAAGGTGGTGCCATAGCCAGCACCCGTTTACCTGCACAGGTGCCAGTCTTTGAGGTAGAGACAGCCCCTGGGAGAGGAGTAGTCCCCCTGGATGTACTCTTTCCAGTAGGTGATGTAGTCTCTGAGGGGCATGTGTTCTTTGGGGTTGGAGTTGTATTCCTGGACCCCGCAGTTTGCAACAGGCACAACCACATCTCCTGAAACAGAAGGGTCGGGCACAGACTGTGCTGAGAGTCCTCCACGCTGCCAATCCCCTGGGCTCCATCCGCCCTCCAAACCGTTGGTAGAGGAAATCTCCAGGGCGCCCGAGGCTCTAGGCACTTGCTGTGATGCCCACGGTTTGCCCCTGTCCCGGGCGTCTGGACCTGGGCTCTGATGCCCATGGCTCAGTTTGCCTCATTCCCGGGAATCTGGACACTGGCCTCAACACCCCGCCCTCACCGTAGGCCCGCAGCAGGTGGTCGAAGTCGGGCCTGCCCGCGGGAGTCACCCAGCGCCGTCGGCCGCCCCAGCCCTCCGTAAAGGCGCCGGAGAACACGCAGGGCAGGTTGGGCAGCAGGAAGCCGCGGACGAAGTCGGCGTAGGAGAAGGCGGCGGGCTCCGGGATGAAGGCCACGCGCCCGGGGGCTTGGCCGCCGCACCCGCCGCCTCGGAAGTGGCGCTCGGCGAGGGAGCGCGTCTCTCGGTCCATCCGGCCCGGCACCGGGTACTCTGGGGCCGCTGGGGAAACCCAGCCCGGCCCGGGACGCCGGCGCCCGGGTCGCGCTCCTCACATCCGGCCAAAGCGGAAACTGCAGACGCGGACACGGAACCCGGAGCCCGAGAGCGCCACGTTTTCCCCCGGACCCGAGCCCCGGGCGCCGCCCAGCACGCATGCGCAAGGCTAGCCGCGGCCCCGCCCCCCTCCCCCGCGCAGGCGCCAAGCGCTCCGATCGCTGCCGACCGGCTGCGGTTTGCGTCCCGCGTCAGTGTTTGTAAGCAGTCGCAGCGCGGGGTCTCAGTCTTCGCGCCTCCCGCGGCGCCTGAGGAGAGTGGGGCGGTAGGGTGCGGTGGGCCTGCGACCGAGCCCTTCCCGCTCGCCCTCGGCACAGTCTGCCCGCTGTGGCTGACACGGTACGAGCCCTCGGCTTCCCGAGGCCCGGGGCTGGGGGTGGGGGGTAGGAAGGTGGGCTGGACCGAGAAAGGGGCAGAGGGCTGGAGGTGGGATCCTGGGGCACGGGTGTGGGAGAATACTGGGGCCATAGGGGGACGCTGGGGCCCTGCGGGGGATGCTGGGACCTAGTAGGGCTGTGGGGACCTGGAGGGGATGCTGGGGCCCTGGAGAGGATATTGGGGCCTGGAGGGGATGCTGGAACCTGAATGGGACGCTGGGGACCTGGAGGGTACACTGGGGTTTGGAGGGGGCGGGGGGAACCTAGGGCGATGGCAGGTGTCTGGAGGGGTAGCAGGGAATGTGAGAGTGCCTGCAATAAAGGTGTGAGGAGTGAGGACATGGATTCAGAACTGGGCACACAGCAGCAGGTCTGAAGTGGAGGGACCTCTAAGGGTGATGTTTTTTGTCCTGCCAAAACTGTGATTGGAGTAGCCCTAAAAGTGGCGGCAGTGGAGTTCCCATAAGGGAGTACCCTTGACCCTCTGGAGATGGGGAAGGTTGGGATTCTTCGGAAAGAAGCCCTGAGTGCCAGGGTGGTCAGTCCAGAGCGTTTATTAGGGGAGCTTGCACACAGAGTTACTGCTGTGCATCTTTGCTGTGGACAGTGAGAAAAAGGGGTGTCCTACCTAGGTGTGGGCTGGGGGTCAGGGTGTGGGGTTTGTGTGAAGGTTTAAGGAATTTGGCTCAGACAATTTCTAGCAAAACCACACACCTTTACCAGTGCCTGGGAATGTTCAAGGCTCAGGTTTGGGGAAAAACCTGCAGCTGGCCAGGTCACAGAACATTCAAGTCACTGTGATTTTCAGTCAAAACGCAGAAAGAAAGTGGGGGGAACTGAGTGACACTAGAGGGAGTTGTCTCAATGTGTTACAGAGTCTTGTTAACTCAGACCTACCCACATTAACACAGAGAAGAAGAAGGATCTATTACTGCGTAAGCCCGGCGTCACACATGAGGGCGGTCTGCAGGAGAGTCTGGGCAGCCTTGCACAGTGGAGTAGAAGGAAGTACAGTGAAAACCTCTCTCACCTCCTGGAGAGAAACTTGATGCACCTGTGCTAGGCTCTTGCACCCAGCGAGAGATCTCTAGGTCAGTTTTGGAGATCTGTGTTGATGGTCTGAGGGTCGGCAGGCTGAAGCTGTGCCTTGTAAGATCTGGAGACCAGGTTGTCTAATTCCTGACCAGGAGGAGACACCCTAGGGGATGGGAGGGCAACTGCCTTCCCTTTATCAAGGGATGCAAATGTTTTATTCACCCTTGCGGGCAAACAGGGATAAAAGAGGGCCTGGGGTGTTGGGACAATTTCCAAGGGGCATGAAGTTTACCCAGAAGGAGGACAGGGAGGATGTGGTCTGGGGTGTTGAGGGGGTGGGGGTGGGAGGGCGGTGGAGAGTTGCTGGTGGGGTTTGCTGGTTCCCTGTGTGCTGTGATTCCTTCCTGGTAGGTTTCACTGTGACTTGTATGGTCAAGGTGTGGAATTCTTTATTGGGTTAGGTGTGGTAGAAAATGAAAATGCTTGCACAAGTTAAGATTGAGAAAAAATCACCCATAATCCTATCCACAGAAGACCTTTTTTAAAAAAAATTTTTTTTTAATAGTTTTAGGAGATCAAGTGCAGTTTTGTTACATGGATATATTGCCTAGTGGTAAAGCCTGGGCTTTTAGTGTAACCACTCCCAGTAGTGTACAGTGTACCCACGAAGTGATTGCATATCCTTTCTCCCTCCCCCACCAAGTCTCCACTGTCCATCGTCCCACGTGCTGCTTCTGTGTTCTCACTTATAGGTGAGAACATGCAGTATTTGACTTTCTAAGTTATTTCATTTAAGATAATGACCTCCAGTTTCATCTATGTTGTTACAAAAGACATGATTTCTTTTTATGGCTGGATAGTATTCAGTTGTGTACATATGCCACTTTTTTTTTTAAGAGACAGAATCTCACTCTGTCACCCAGGCTGGAGTGCAGTGGTGTCATCATGGCTCACTGCAACCTCGAACTCCTGGGCTCAAGTGATCCTTCTAACTCAGCCTCCTAAGTAGCTAAGACTACAGGTACGTACGTGCCACCAACCCCAGCTAATTGATTTTTTATAGAAATGGGGTCTTTCTGTGAGTCCTGTTTTGAGAGCAGGCTGGTCTCAAACTCCTGGCCTCAAGGGATCCTCCTGCCTCAGCCTCCCAAAGTGCTGGGATTACAGGCCTGAGCCACTGCACTCAGCCTCTGTTTTCTTTATTCAGTCCTCTGTTGATGGACGCTTAAGTTGAGTCCGTATCTTTGCTATTGTGAATAGTGCTGCGATAAACATGTGAGGGCAGGTATCTTTTTTTACGTATTTATTTCTTTTCCATGGGGTAGATACCCAGTGGTGGGATTACTGGACCGAATGAATGGTAGTTCTATTTTTAGTCCAGAGACTAAAAATAGAACTTTATTTTCTGGTATAGAGCTTACCTTTCCAGGCACGCATTCATGCATGCATTCGTTCTACTCGTCTGTACAAGTATTCTCCCTTCCCCCCTGCTCTCCCCTCAGTCCCTCCCTGTGTGTGCACATACAGATGCACACGCACACGCTCAGGTTCTTTCTGTCTCCACACCATATTCGGTATTTGTATGTAAGCTTATGTATGTAAGCTTGCTGTTTTTAGCCTTTTTTTGCTTTTCAATCTACAACATCCTCCGCCATCTTGCCACATACTGACCAGATGCCCCTTAATTATTAATTAGGTGTTTGATTTCACCTGTATCGAGTATAGATGTGGGAGGCAGATGGGAAGGAGGTCAGAGCAGAGTGTTTCATGTCATCTCAGGACCTGGGAGGTATGACTGGAAGTTCACATCATGGGAAGTATGAAATTCAGATAGGCGCCTGTTTCCCGGGAGGAGTTCCTGCAGCTCTGTGGTTGAGACTCAGTTTCCTGAGAAAGGGGAGGTTGGGCTCAAGACCACGGGGGGCAGATGGAGGCTGGTTTCTCGAGTACTCCCTCTGGGCCAGATACCGTGTGCTTTATTCCCCTGGGCCACACGGTGGCCCTGTGGTGTCAGGATTACCACCGTTGTACTCTGGAGGTGTTACTGGTACACAGGTGTGTGTCACTCTCAGGCCTATAGAGCAGCCCTGGGAGCTGGCGAGACATGAATATTCTCAGCCCCACAGAGTCCAACCCTCGGGGCAGGGCCAGCTGGAAAGAGGACAACAGCTGGGCCCTAAAGTCAGCACTTGGGGGAAATGCAGTGTAAACGGTGGGGAGTCTGTGCTCTCCTGTAGCAGCCCAGCCGATCTGTCCGAACCTCCAGGGCCGGAGCTGGGAACCTCTGAGGGAGTGAGAGGCGGGTCTGGGGAGCAGGAGGGCAGGTCATGGAAAAGCCAACAGTGCCCGCCGCCCCCGCCATGCACACACAGCTGCCACTGTTCTTGCTCGGAGCCTTCTTGTGGCCGTCAGTTCGTGGAAGGTGTGCAAAGTGTTTCTTGTTCTTTGACACTGGAAATTAACTAAAAATAGGTTGTTTACTCGACACTAGGTCTCACTCAGGGGGCACATGAGTGATGGAAATGCTGAAAGAGATGTATTATGCAAATCGCCAGGCATGAAGAGTGCAGTCCAGGTGACCGTGGACTCCTTCCCCGAGAGCGTCACTTTTGTGGGTTGACCTCAGACACCCTCCGGCCCCGTGCTGTGGCTTCCCTCACTGATTCCGCTGGGTGTTCTCAGGGTCAGGGCAGGTCCCCAGGTCCACAGGTCCACATCTGCACTGGTGAAGGCGGGTTGCAGATTGCAGCCTGCAGGGACCAAGTGAGGACTCAGCATGCATCGCACAGTGGGCAGCATGTGAGGGAGGGACACGGTCCTGGGTCCTCGTGACATGACTGTGGCCCACTCAGCACATGATCACCAGGTGCCTGTGGTGTGTGGGCATCATGCACAAGACCCCTCCTGTGGCAGTCCCCTTCTCTAGAGGGACAGCCGTGAGAGCACGTGCTGGGCTCTGGTGCCGTGTGAGTGCTGTGGTTGGTGGCGGTGCATTAGGAAGGGTGAGGATGCCATTTGAACACAGACTGGGGAACACTGAGGAGAGGTTTAGGCGGAAGGTCGTGGGTCCTACAGAGCCCATTAGGCCATGGCAAGGAGCTTGGGTTTCACTCCAAGTGTGTAGAGGAAGGCTTTCGGCAGAGGAGTGACCTTTTCTTCTCTTTTCTTTCTTTTTTGTTTCTGTTGCCCAGGCTGGAGTGCAGTGGTGTGATCATAGCTCACGCCTCCAACTCCTGGGCTGAAGTGATCCTCCTGCTTCAGCCTCCAGAGTAGTTGGGCCTACAGGCATGTGCCACCATGCTTGGCTGATTTTTTTCTTATGTTTTGTAGAGACGGAGTCTTACTGAGTTGCCCAGGTTAGTCTCAAACTCCTGGGCTCAAGCCATCCTACTGCCTTGGCTTCCCAAAGTGCTGGGATTACAGGGGTGAGACACTGTGGTGTAATGACATATATATATATATATATATTGTTTTTTTTCATGGTTCCTGGCTCATAACTCCTGTTACTCCCTAGTTACAGTCTTTTGTTACGGTGTTGGTGTGTTAGACCTCAGGAAAGAGAATCTCTGCAGCTTCCCCACCTTTCTGACTGGATCATAAGACTGTCATTCCAGAGAGGGTCCCACCCCATGTCCTGAAGGCTAATCTCATTTTGACAAGGTCGTCCAGGGAAAGAGGAGAACCCAGGAGAACAGGGTTCAGAGCTTCTGGATAGCTGAGTGCATGGAGGTTCCTGGAGTGTGGCCGCGCGGGGACGGCGTGGGAGCTGCGCCCCTTGCCCCACGCCTCGCCCTGCGTGTCTCCCGCCTGTATCCTTCATACTGCCTTTTGTAACAAGCGAGTGAATGTGAGTGAGTGTTTACCTGAGTTCTGTGAGCCGCTCCAGCAAATCAGCACACCCAAAGAGGGAGGGGGTCGTGGTGGGTTGGTCAGAAGCCCTGCAGGCCTGGGTTTGCAAGCAGTGGGGGAGGGGTCAGTCTTGGGGACTGAGCCCTTGACCTGTGGGACCTGACCGCTGCCTCGGGGAGGACAGTGCAGGAACTGACTTGGAGGGTGCCCAGCTGGTGTCCGCTGCGTGCTGTGTGGGGAAAACCCCGCCTGGTCATGGGCGTCTTGGTGATTATTGAGGTGCGAGAGCAGAGGAGAAACATGGTTTGAGGAGTGTTTTCCTAAAGCAGCGGCATTTTCTAATTCTGTTTCTGACCGTGTCATTGGCTGCTGGGTGGAAAACAGGTGGTGGGGCCAGGGCGAGGTGAGGAGGTCAGCTGAGAAGTTGTCCAGGTGTGGAGGGGAGGGAAGACCCTGCCTCAGACAGTGGAACTTTGGAAAATAACTAAAAGTAGGTTGTTGACTTGATACTGCGTCCCAGCAGGCACACGAGTGATGGAAATGCTGAAAGAGATCATTAGACAGATCGCAGTGCGTGGAGAGTGCAGCCCAGGTGACCGTGGACTCCTTCCCCAAGAGCGTCACTGGTGTGGGTTGACCTCAGACAGGGCCGGAGCCTCTGGTGGTGGCGTGGGCCCAGGGATGGAGGGCAGGCCAGCTGTCAGGACTCGCTGAGGGATTGTCTGGGAGGATGTGGAAGAGAAGAATCCGGAACTCCTGGACCTCGGGTGCCTTTATTGAGAGAAGGGCAGACAGTGGTGCTTGCGGGTTGGGGGTGCCTGTTAGGTGTGGCATGGCGTGGCATTGCCAAGCAGGAGAGCAGATGCCTGGCTCTGAAGCCCTGAGGGTGTCTGGGCTGGAGAGGTGTTTGGGAGGCAGTAGCGTGGAGACATTATGTAATTCCATGGGACCGCGTTGACTCACCTAGGAGGAGGGGCTTGCATGAGAGGCCCTAGGCTGTGCCCCAGGTCAGTGAGGTGTACGAGGAAGAAGCAGCAGGAGATTGAACACAGGAGCTCATAGAATTGGGGCCTCGTCAAGGAAGTCAAGGCGGCGGCTCTCAGGAGGGAGCCGTGGCCCGAGGGCCAAGTCTGGCTGTCACATTTTTGTAAGTGAAGCTTCACTGAGACAGCCTTACCTCTTTGTCGGTGAGTTGTGTGTGGCTGCTTGCACACGCTCTCCCTGGCAGAGCTGCGTAGTTGTGGCAGAGCCCACATGTGGCTCTTGACAAGGGTAGCGTTGCCTGGCACAGGAGCGAGCAAGGGTGGGGTCCAGGGCCCATGGGGAGGGGCTGGCCTTGAGGGGAGCAGGGACCCCGTTCCTGTGGCCTCCACATGGGGACAGGTGTGTCGGTCGGGCACAGGGGCCAAGTCCAAGTTTGGGCGGCTTCTGACGCACTGTGGGGTGTTCTCACTTCCGCCCTTGTCCTTGATCTCTGTTGACTTTGGTTTTCTGGGAAAGGTGCCCTGGAAACCTGTGGTCGGAAAAGTTATGGCCACATGTTTCTCCCCTGGCTGCTTCTTGGTATCGGTCAAACTTGAACACCTTTCTCGTGTTTGTTGCCTGTAACATGATAATGAGAAGCATCTTGTTTGCCTCCTAATTTTTCAATCTTCCTTCATTTCTTCTCTCTTTAAATTTTAGGGTGTGTTAGAGCTGGTGGTGTTCTTAGGCGTTTAAGTTATTTTGGTGGTGGATAAACAGGTCCAGAAGGTGAGGTAACGTTTCCGGAGCCATAAAGTTTGTGGCAGGGCCGGAGCTGGAACCACAGCGTGCTTCCTCTGACGCCGCCGTGCCAGGTGTCATAATTCTTCAGGGATTCTGTGTTTAATTTCATTCCAGCTGTACTTGGTCAAGAATGGGGCTTGGGTCAGGTAACTGCAGATTCGCTTCTCATCCTGGGTCTTGCTCTCCTGGTGTGCAGAGACGATGGTGACAAGGTGTGGTCCCTCACCCCGCAGGCCAGGCATGGCTGAGGACCGGGCAGCCCCTCAGCCAGGAGCACAGGACACAAGCTTGGTCGCTGGCTTGTCTGACACTGTGAGAACTGTGGCTGGGTTGGTGGGCACCACCCTCCCCTGATTCTGAGCAGCAGACACCTTTGTGTCACATAGCCCAGGGCCTGGGGGGTGGCCTGATCGCAGCCACTGCAGAACTGCAACTGGAGGCTCTGGTCGGGGCTCACTGGGCCCCGCCGTGGCCGTGGGCGTGCTGGGGGTGTGGGTGTGTCAGCCGTGGCCCTGGGGGTCTGAGTACCTTCTTCCCTGTCTGGCGGGGCCGTCCACAGGGCTCAGTGCGTGTTCCTCTGTGGGAGATAAGGGTCCGGTGAGCCCCATGCCACTTAGGGCTCATGCCAGCTTGGTCCACATGGTGTGAGGTGTTGTCGTGTGGGAATATATAGGCTGGGTGCGGTGGCTCATGCCTGTAATCACAGCACTTTGGGAGGCTGAGGCAGGAGGATCCCATGAGCCCAGGAGGTACAATGATGCTACTGCACTCCAGCCTGGG
Source organism: Cheirogaleus major (assembly GCA_963574435.1). Lineage (NCBI taxonomy): Eukaryota > Metazoa > Chordata > Mammalia > Primates > Cheirogaleidae > Cheirogaleus > Cheirogaleus major. The sequence continues at coordinate 19,731 of CAUYPO010085796.1, forward strand.
CAGCAGAGCGAGACCCTACCCCTAACACAGAAACCAAAAACAACCAAGCCAGTTGGCCTAGTTGATGTCTAGGGTCCCTGGAGCCCTGACGTTTTCATTATTTTTAAGTCTCATCTTATTTTATGATGATGACAGCATTTCTTTTAGGCTTGTCCTAACTTCAGGCACACTCGCCTTCAGTATCCCTAGGGGGTTGACTCCGGGACCCACCACAGATACTGGAAAGTGGTGTGGTATTTACATGTAACCTACGCACACCTTCTGTGTGCTTGAAATCTTCTCCAGATTACCTGTGTTACCTAGTACTGGTAAATGCTACGTGAATGGTTGTTATACTTTGTTGTTTTGGGAATAAGGACAAGGAGAAAAGTCTGTACGTGTTTAGTACACACACAGTTTTTTTTTTTCTTTTCTAGAGACAGGGTCTCACTCTGTCGCCCAGGCTGGAGTGCAGTGGTACGATCCTAGCTCACTGTAATCTCCCATTCCTGGGCTCAAGTGATCCTCCTGCCTCAGCCTCCCCAGTAGCTGGGACTACAGGTGCCACCATGCCTGGATAATTATTTTTTTGTGGAGACATGGTCTCACTATGTTGCTCAGGCTAGTCTCCAACTCCTGGCCTCAGGCAGTCCTCCCATCTCGGCCTCCCAAAGTGCTGGGATTACAGACATGAGCCACCGCGCCTGGCCTCATACGCTGATTTGTCAGCTGAATTAAAATGTGGAGGAAGTTTTGATGTCACCTTGAGTGGAACCATCCTAGGGTGTTAACGAGTTGAGGGAGTGGGTGGGTGGAGTTTGCTGCCTAAATATCTAGTTTTATCAGAGGGAAGTTATCTGGCATGAAGGAGCCACACTCCAGGGCAGGATGGCCTTGCAGATGTAGCGCGCATCCCTGATGGGCGGCACCCTCCTTGCAGGCCAGTGAGTGAGCCTGCCGCTTTTCTTAAGGAAACCCTGGGGCCAGGCATCACAACTGGGGACACAGGCCTTCCTGTCTGCCTGAGTCCCATGGTGGGTTTGGGTCATAGCTGGGCAGCCCTGAGCTCAGGAAACCCCCAATTCAGTGAGAGGCCTGTTAGCAAGCCTGCCTCATTCTGCCCGAAAAGCAGGCAGTGTCCTCGTCATCCCGGTCACATCTCCTCGCCAACCAGGTGGGAGATGCCAGCCCAGGGCTGCCTCCTGTGCAGGCATCCTTCGAGGTAGCGCGGGACGAAAGCTGCCACAGACATGCAGAGACTAGGTGGGGAACTGCCTCTCGACCACCTGCACCCCATGTTTCTGCACCATCTTGGCTTCTGGCAGATTTTCCCACGTCGCTCCCGTTAATTTGGCTGGGATCGAATCTGTCGTAGGGCATAGGGCATTTGATCAAGGCTCCCGTCCCCAAGGTCCAGCTGAATGGTCACCACCAACCATGAGCGTCTGTCCTGTTCCTTCAGTGATGAGGTTGTCACCGAGGAAGTATGAGGGATGAAATGTGGCCTTTGCCCTTTTGGGGCTCCCGGTCCCGTGGACAGGTGGCCCCCTGCAGCGTGAGGAGTGCATGCATGCGCACGTGGCCTGTGCCGGCGGGGGGGTTGGGGGGCTCTGCCTGCTGTGGGACAAAGACTGTGACCTCATGGGCCACACCGTGGACAAGGGGACCAGCCAGGTGGCCGCAGTCGAGCCACACTTCCTTCCACTGCAGTGGCTGCTGTGCGCCCTGCAGTGTGCATCTGACCACGCTGCCAGTTCCCAGACTGCTCTGCTCTGGTGTACTTAGGTCTCATTTTGACTCGGGCTCTTGCAGCACAGGCGGCACTCCTCTGCGCGTCTCACCCTGCTTTGTATCGTGTGGTGCGGCGTCCAGCACGGCGGTTACACCGAGCAGTGTGACTCTGGGAGAAGGTTAATGGAATTCCGGTGTCCCTAGGCTCCCGAGCCAGGGAACGCGTCAGCGTGCTGTCTCTTGCGCTGGCTGCACAGAAGGGCTCACACACGTGCTGCGGGAAGCCTGCGCTGTTCAGTATCTCAGCACGAGTTATTTGTTCTCCTGTTTTTATGAGGGAAGTCATGTCAAATAAATCGCATGTGTGAGAGAGAGATGTGGAACAAGTGCCACGCTGCTCCCAGGCCACCGCTCTGCCCCCGAAAGCCAGGGCCAGGCGTCTCCAGGCCTAGCTTGGCCCCGGCAGAGTGGCAGACTCGTGGCTGGACCTCACACGAGGCCCACTCCTGATCTGCACAGCGAGAGGGTGGGACCTCGTGTTCCCTGGGAGCTCATTCAGGTCTGTCATCCGAGACTTCTCAGACGGCACCGATGGATGTAACTGTGAGAGGGCAAATGGGATGCCCTCACACTTACAGCTATCTAGAACCGCAAAGACAGGGAACTTATATATGTACATGTACTGCCCAGGTACGCAGAACTCCACGAGGTCAGCTGGGGGCACAGGAGGGGGGAGTTTGTCTACAGGATTGTTTCCTCTGTGCATTAAATGAGCATACAGATATGTCAAAAGGGGGCCAGGTGCGGTGCCTCATGCCTGTAATCCCAATTTTGGAAGCCTGAGGTGGGAGGATCACTTGAGGCCAGGAGTTCAAGACCAGCCTGAGCAACGTAGCGAGACCCCGTCTCTACAAAAAATTAGAAAATTAGCCAGGCACAGCGGTGCATGCTTGTAGTCCCTGCTATTCGGGAGACTGAGGCAGAGGAATCTCTTGAGCTCAGGAGTTCAAGGCTCCAGTGAGCTGTGATTGTGCCGCTGCACTCTAGCTGGGCAACAGAGCGAGACTCTGTCTCAAAAAAGAAAAAGTGTTTCCAAAGGGGGATGTGAGTAGAAACTTGCCTGAATGTGCATAGAGAGGGGACATCACAGACAGCGTTCCTGGGAAGGGCCCGAGAGTGAGGGCAGAGACCGAGGCCGGCATGGGGTCTCCTGCGCTGTCCTTCCCTGAGTCCTGTCTCTTCTCCTTCAGAGTCGGAAGCCTTGGCCTGGCCCTTGGCATAGACCAGCCCAGGAGCAGATGAGCAGGGACGTCTGCATCATCCACACCTGGCCGTGCACCTACTACGCAGAGCTCGAGAAGCGATGGGTGCCAGGAAGACTGTCCTTGACACCGCTGGGGCTCAGATTCACGGCTGACAACACGGGAGAGATTCTTGTTGGCTTTCCCCTGTCCAGCATCGCCGAGATCAAGAAGGAGGCCTCGCATTTCATCTTCAGCTCCCTCACCGTCCTGGAGAAGGGTGGCGCCAAGCACTGGTTCAGCTCCCTGCGGCCAAGTCGGAATGTGGTCTTCAGCGTCATCGAGCACTTCTGGAGAGAGCTGTTGCTGTCGCAGCCCGGGGCCACAGCCGGGGCACCCGCGCCCAGGACCCGGGGGCAGGAGCTCACGGCACTCATGGCTGGCTCCCAGAGGCGCCTGGAGGATACCGCAAGAGTCCTTCACGACCAGGGCCAGCAGCTGGACGGCGTCATGAAGGGCCTGGACAAGATGGAGTCAGACCTGGAGGTGGCTGACAGGTGAGTCTGCAGTGTACGCTGTGCCAGGCACACCCACAGGGAGACCACACGTGTGGTGGCCTGCGTGCGGGCACCGGCCTGTCCACCGCACCGTGTTCAGTCCACATCCAGCATGCCGAGCACCTGCTGTGTACACCATGCTAGACACGTTATTGTGTCTGTGGCTTTGCTTTGGTGGTTCCGGACAGGCCCTCCTCTGTCAGGTCCCAGAGGGTAGAGAGGTCTAGTGTCAGCCTGGGTGAGGAGCTCTGTTCTGATTTTTCATTGTGTCTTTGGTATGAAATTTATAGAACGTTTAAATGTAATTTCTTCACTTTGTCAAAAAAATTTTCTCTGTGTCTCATGGTTTATTAGGCTATTATGTATGAAATGTCCAATTTCCTTAAGTACTAAGTTTGACAGTTGATATCACTGACATTTCACTTTGACACTTCTAGTTTTATTTTTATTGTGAAGGTACATCCTCATTCTTTCAAACACATGTTTTGGCTTGTGATTATCTTTCAGATTTCTTTTAGAGGAATTTTTGCGAAATCTGGATAAGTAAAAAATTGGCATTCTTTTTTTTTAATATGAGTTCTGTTGCGGAACCAATGCAGCGTATACAGCTCAAAATATCAATGAAGCATTTGGGAAGCATGTGGCTAATGAACACACAGTACATCAGTGGTCTGAGAAGTTCTGTTCTGATGATTTTAATCTTGAAAATGAGCCATGTGGTCGACCTGAGACCAAGGTGGATAATGATGAGCTGAAAGCTGTAGTGGAAACAAATCCGCCTCAACCTACACGTGAATTAGCAGCAAGGTTTGACGTTATTATTCCAACAGTATTGGACCACCGGAAACATGGACTAGGTAAAGAAGCTGGTAGACGGGTTCCACGTGAATAAACTAGTGTCAGAAGAGAAATCGTCTCAAAGCTCGCCTTTCTCTGCTGTCACGACATAAAGACCAACCATTTCTACACCAATTGTTACGTGCGATGAAAATTGGATTCTTTTTGACAGTGTTCAGCAAGTGTTCAGCACATGGATGGATAAAGATGAAGTGCTGAAACACAGTCAAACACCAAATATTCATCAGAAAAAGCTAATGGTGTCTGTTTGGTGGTCCAGCACTGGTATTACCCATTGCAGCTTCATGAAACCTGGTCAATCGATCGCAGCAGATGTCTACTGCAACCAGTTGGATGAAATCATGAGGATGCTTGTGATTAAGCAGCCAAGATTGGTTAATAGAGACAGCCCCATCCTCTTGCAAGACCACGTCCCACAAGCAAAGCTGCTCAAACTATAGAGGGTGGAATTGGAAATTCTCTGTCATCTACCGTATTCACCAACCTCAAATTTTTATGTGTTTTAAATTTCTATCGTTATTTCTTTAAAAATAGTTTTGAAATGTATTGTTTCTAATTTTTGTAATCACTTGAAGGACAGTGAGTTTGTCCCTGCCAGGCACCTGTGGCCGTGGCGGGCAAAACCTAGACCTGGAGCCGGGTTGACACATCTGTGCTCAGCGCTGGCTCGATCGCTGGACCGAGGGCGGATCTTCAGCCAAAACCGTCTGGACACCGCGGCCTGGGCACGATGGCCTGGCCACGCAGACACAGAGCCTGTGCCCTGGTGAGCTCAGGTCTGCACTCTGTCCCCAGCCTACTGCCAAGGTAGTCCCGGAGGCTGGTCCTGAGGGTGTCTACGGGAGAAGGCTCCATCAATTATTGAGAGAAATGTGTTAAAATCCACAACTATGATCATCTATTCCTCCCTTTAGTTTTGTCAATTTTTTGCTGAATGGATTTTGAAGTTATGTTATTAGGTGCATGCATATGTAATATTGTTAAGTCTGTCTATTAGATTGACTATTATGTGATGCCCATCTTTACCCCTGGTAATACTTCTTGTCTTAAAGTTCACTTTGGGCATGGTATATCTTGTTTCCAATCCTTTGCTTCCAATGTATCTGTGTTTTCGTATTTCACAGCGTGTCTCTTGTAAGCAAAGATATAGCCAGATATGGTTTCTTTATCCAGGCTTGCCTTTTAATTAGAGGATTTAGTCCATCTATGTTTAGTGTGAATGCTGATATGGTTTAGTTTAATCCTACCATCTCACTGTTTTCTGTTTGTTCCATTTGATCTTTGTTCCTTTGTTTTTCCTTTCCTATCTTCATTTTTCTCTCTTCTGTTGACTTTTTAGATATATTTCTTAGTGTTATTAGTGGTTACTTTTGAGTTTTGCTGTCCAATGTGGTAGCCACTAACAACATTAAAATTGAATTAAGTTAAAAATTCAGTTTCTCAGTTACTTTAGCTGCATTCCAAGGCCTCAGTAGCCACGCTGGCCTCCTGCTGTATTGGACAGTGCAGACGTAGAACATTACGTGACCACAGAAAGTTCTTTTAGCTAGCTCTCTAGGGATTAAGGTCGGGATTTATTTTGAATACAAATTACCCAGGTCAAGGCAGCACCGTGTGGGAAGAGGAATATCCCAGAGAAAAGGTGTGCGTTTTGCTACATCTCACTCCTGATTGTCTTTGTGTCTGCAGGCAGATGTCTATACTGCCCTGAGCCTCAGTTTTCTCCCCTAAACATGGAGATGATAATCCCTGCTCTCTCTCCTCCATGGAGTGAGTAGGGAAGAGAAATACTATAAATTGGTAACGTTCTTTGCAAAGGTTAAAGCAGTTTTCTAAAAAAAAAAAAAAAACTGAAAGTATCACGCTTTCAAAATTGATTGGTTTGTTTTTCTGTGTTTTCTTTCCTTTTCAGATTGCTGACAGAACTGGAATCTCCTTCTTGGTGGCCCTTCAGCTCTAAGCTTTGGAAGACGCCTCCAGAAACAAAGCCCAGGGAGGGTGCCTTGGCGGCCAGTTGCGAACCTTTTGGAAAGGAAGGGATAGTGATCAAAATTCCTGCCATTATTTCCCAAAGGACAGAGTCTCACGTCAAGCCAGGGAGGCTGACCGTCCTTGTCTCTGGGTTAGAAATCCATGACTCCAATTCTTTGCTCATGCACAGGTTTGAAAGAGAAGACGTGGATGACATTAAGGTCTACTCACCTTATGAAATTAGCATCCGCCAGCGGTTTATCGGAAAGCCAGATGTGGCGTATCGTGTGATATCCGCCAAGCTGCCGGTGGTCATCCCCATTTTAGAAATGCAGTTCAGCAAGAAGATCGAGTTGTTGGAAGATGCCTCGATGCTCAGAAGCACGAAAGCTCCCGCTGCGGAGAAGAGCACATCGGTCTGGCACGCAGGTGGGTGACCAGCAAGGCAGTGTGTGTGTGGACTTCTGAAATGACAGCCAGACCCGGCCTGTGCACAGCAAGTACTTTACAGATGCACCATTGAGAGCCACTGTTGGGTTTCAGCTCACGAGAAATGGCCCGTTTGTTTATACATAGAAATAATTGCAGACCATGCTCCTTAGCACTTGACATCTGTGAACCTTGTGTTGCCAAAATTTGTCATATACTTGGTAGACACGTGGATTTCACAATAGGTCAGTGCCGTGGTCTATGGTATATAGTTTTTGTTCCCACCAGAACTCATGTTGCAGTTTGGGAGGTGGGGGCACAGGGGCAGATCCTGCGTGGGCGGCTTGGTGCCACTCTCTCTCGGTAGTGAGTGGTTCTGGCTCTGGCAAGACCAGATCAGTCCTGCAGGGATGGATTAGAGTGGATTGTTCTAAAGCCAGGAGGCTCCTTGGGTCTGTCTCTTTGCACATTTCCGTTTCCGCTTTCACCTTCTCTGCCTTGTTAGGAAACATCCCAGAAGCACTTGCCAGAGGTAGTGCTTCCCAGCCTGCAGAACCATGAGCTGTATGCACCTCTTTTCTCTGTAAATTGCCCAGTCTTTGATATTTTGTTAAAGCAACATAAAACAGACTAAGACACAGTCAGAATGGGCTTTCAGAATGTGCATTTCAGATCAGAAGGAAACTCCTGAGCTCAGCGTTCCCACCTGCTGGTCTCTCTTCTCCCTCCCTCTGACTTGAGAACCAGCCCTGCCAGTTATAACTGGCACCACCTGCACCCCTCCTGGTAGGTCTCCATCCCTCCACCCCTGCCCTGCCACGCTCTCGTGTCCCCAGTCATTTAATTGACATGTTCCCAGCCCACCACCAAGGCATGTGTTTAGGGGTCTGTATCTTTGAGAACTGTGCGGTGTGGTTGAGTGTGTCACATTCGCAAGGTGCTGTGCCGAGTGGCCCTGGGGGCTCTCCTGCAGGCCCCGTGTGGGGCGTGAGCTTCGGCTGGGCCTGGCCCAGGCTGGGCTGAGGGGCCAGACGCCCCGTGCTCTGCACATGGACAGCGTTCAGGCCCCGCCTCCCCTGAGTGCCAGGGAGCCTGACTCTGTAGTTCACCATTCTTGTGGGGGTCGAGTGGCATCTCGATGTTACTTTAACTTTCATCCTTTCGTTCATTGTGAGTGGAGTATCTGATGTTTTTTATTTGTTCTGGGCCTGCAGTTTTGCTCTGTGTACTGCCTGTTCTGTTTTCTTCTTTCCTGTTGTGCTGTCTTCCTCCCCCCCCAGATTTGCAAGAATTCCTTATCTATTCTAAATATTAATCCCTTGTAGACTTTGGAGGCTGCAGATACTTCTTCCAAACCATCTTCCTCTGTTATAGAAATCTTTCATTTTGCTGTGGTAACATCTACCACTTTCCCCCTTAAGTTTGTTTTTGAGCCCTAATTAAGGAATCCCAAAGTCATAAAGTACTCCATTTTCTAATATGAGCATTGTAGCTAACATGTATGTATGCATAGGTAAATGTTTATATAATATACATACACTGCAGGTACATACTTTGATGTGTATGTGTGTGTGTATATATGTAAATATATATATACATATATATACCACGTATATAAATAATTATCTTTCCTTATGAATTTTGATCGCCAAATCTCTCACTGTTAAAAGTGAGAGAGATTTGCTACTATGTCACCTTCTTTTCTGTTCCTCTTAAGTGATTGGTTTCAGTTTCAGTAGTCTGTTTCTGCCACACATGGAGCTAGATGGCTTCAAGTTTCAACATTAAATATACGTGGTGATAGCCCTGGTCCCATAAGCACCAAAATGTTGGAAATATTTACTTTAAAACTTAATTTAAAAACTTGCATTCTTGGTATTTCCAGATTTTTCTGTGGCCCCCAGGTCAAGGCAGGAGGCAGAAGCTGACCCACACAGTCTGAGAAGGGTAGGCAGTGCCAGCCAGCAGGTGACCCATAGCAGGAGGCCTGGCCGCCCAGCCCCGCATGCACATGCCCTCTGAGGGGCGGCGCAGCACCACACCCCTCCTGGACAGGTATGGGGACAGGCGGGACAGTTGCAGTCTGCTGTCCTCCGTGTGACCACTGCCAGCTGGGACCCCCAGGACTGCGATACACACCTTTAACATGGCACAGACACAAAACCCTCCTTGGGTGTGACACGTGACTATATCAAAGAGAACTGGCTATGATCCTGGAATTGAATTTGGTGGGGGAGGTTTCAGACAGAGAAGAGGACACAAACGGGACAGAGAGATGGGGTGAGATGTAACATAGCATCCATCCATCATTCAACACGAGAAGACCAAAGGGCGCCGTGACCTGCACAAACGGGAGAGGGCAGAGAGGGCAGAGTCCCAGTGTGCCACAGGCTGGAGCGAGGTAGGAATTGGGGCTCCACCAGCTACCCAAGTGGACAGACCATGTGGCACAGGCGTGTGACTCGGGAGGTGCAAGGACATCCTATGCAGGTGGGGACTGTCCTGGAGGGTGAGGACTGAAGAGGTGGCACAGGCATGTGACTCGGGAGGTGCGAGGACATCCTATGCAGGTGGGGACTGTCCTGGTGGGTGAGGACTAAAGAGGTGGCACAGGCGTGTGACTCGGAGGAGGTGCGAGGACATCCTGTGCAGGTGGCGACTGTCCTGGTGGGTGAGGACTGAAGAGGTGGCACAGGTGTGTGACTCAGGAAGGAGGGGTGAGAACATCCTGTGCAGGTGGGGACTGTGCTAGTGGATCGGGACTGAAGAGGTGGCACAGGCATGTGACTCAGGGAAGATAGGTGAGGACATCCTGTGCAGGTGGGGACTGTCCTAGTGGAAGAAGACCGATGGAAGAAGACCGACGAGGTGGCTCAAGCGTGTGATTTGGGGGAGAGAGGAGGTTGTACTTGCCAGCGGGCTGCATCTCAGTGTGGGTCCTGAGAGGTTCTGGGCGCCGATGTGCTGGGGTGTCCTACTGCAGGTTTGTGTCACCTTTTGTGCTAGCCGCACCCATGTGTTTCGCTGGCCGGGTTTACTGGAAGTGGGATTCTCAGGGCAATCCCTGCTGGGCTGAGTGTTCAGGAACAGTCTCCTCTGTATAGTGGTTCCCATGTGGTTTAAGGGTTTTCCACGTTTGGGGTTAGGCCTCGTTCATCCAGGGTAATCTTTCCTACCTAAGGTGAAGATTGTGGGCTGTGGCCACAGGGAGAGCCTGTAGCTACTTGCATAGCATCACTCAGGCCTTGGTGGTGTTGAGTAACTGTGGCGTGACTACAGCACGTATGGGCTATAGCAGGACTGTCACTGGAGTCATTTTTAGGTGTGTGGGGTGTGTTGAGCTGTGTTGTGATGGCAGACAGCTCCATCTCAGTACTGACTTCCCCCAGCACACACGCTGGGCTGTCTGGGTGCTCCTTCCTCTGGGGTGGGTGCACCTCCCCGTGGTAAATCGGGGGCCACACAGCACAGGGGTCACACACCAGTGAGAAGCCAGCTGGGGTGCCCCAGCAAGATGGCATCCAGTTTGCTGGGATCTTAGTGGTGCTTGTGGACTTACACGGCCCGTGAGGATTTTCCTGTCACTGCCACCTTGCTGCTGTTGTTGTCATCGCATGTCACAGCAGGGTGACTCTGGGCCAGTTCCTCTCTGTTCAGTGCTCCTGGTTGGAAGCTTCGCAGGCCCCTGGAGGTGGAAACCGTGATTGATGTCTCAGAAGTCCCTGCCTCCCTGCGTGAGCGCTCGTGTGCGCTTGGCCACATGGTGGCAGTCGTGCAGCACTGGTCAGGCACGCATCCTGTGAGTGACACTCGGGCGGGGAGACTTTCCGGAGACCTGGGCCGTGATGTCTGTGCCAGCCAGGAGAAGTCACGGCCTGGCCTGGGTCCTGCCCTCCATGTGAGGTGTGGGACGCGATATTGCGGATTGCTGTTTTTCTGCATTGCATCTTTAAAATAACCTTGTTTTTTAGAACAGTTTCAGATTTACAGAGGAGGCGAGAGATAGTAGAGTCCCTATATCTCCCCAGCTCCCCGCCCTGTTAACACCTTCCTTCGTGTGATGGTTGTGTTGTCTTCACCAGAACCCACTTTTTATTTTATTCTAGACAGTTCTCCACCTCGTGTTTGAGGAGCTCCCAGGACCCCAGCTGACCATCGGCCTCACATCTCCCCGGCCCCTGGGGCTCTGACTGCCTGCAGGAGGCCTGGCCCAGCGTGCAGGACGGCCCCTCAGGGTTTGTCTTGAGTTTTCTTGTGGTCAGTCTGGGCTGCGGGTTTGGGAGGAAGGCTCAGGGCACAGAGCCCTCCCCCACCCTCCTGGGGGCCGTGTGTAGTGTTTTCCAAGGGCTCCATCTGACTTCCAGTGTTTTCTTTATTGCTGGCCAGCCGTCACCACCTCAGAGAGGCCGCCACGCCTCCGCTGCCTGAGCCCTGCTCCCTGAGAGCCTTGCCTGGGCTTCTGCTCCTCCCAGGGACCCTGCCTGTCCCCACAGCAGCGTCGGCAGCAGGGGGGCCACCAGCAGGAAGCACAGGCGTGTGCTGGACGAACCATGGGGGTTTTATCTGGGCGAGGTCAGCAGCTTCAGGCTGTCTTTTGAGGCAGAGAAGTTCCAACCAGCGCCCCCAGGGGTGCCAGGAAGGGCTAGACCCCGTGTGCTGGCATGGAATTAGCAACATCCTCTGTTTCAGATTTCTGGGTATTTAAGCGAAACCCCATTTGTTAAAGTTCAGGATTGGTCAGTGTGTCTCTCTGTGGCGCAGCCTCAGGTGTTGAAGCGGAAGCTGGCGCACAGCGGGGTGGCGTGGAGGCTGCACCCTCGAAGCTGGCATCGGAGCTGCGGGGGCCCAGCTAGAGGTGGCAGGGAGAGCAGGATGCCCCAGGTCAGCACTTGGAGGTGGGAGACAGACCCCACAGGGAGAGGACCTGGTGGGGCCTTCATGGGGCACAGGGTGCCCTGAGGAGGGAGGACGCCCACCCTGGGCCTCGAGAGACACCGCCCTGCCGGTGGAGGGTGCACTGTCAGGTAGTCTCAGGCCCAGGCTGGTCTTTACCAGGGACGCGTCCTTTCATTGTCGCTCTATGTTACAGCCTGACCCAGCCGCGCACCTTGCTGACTGGCTCAGAGAAGCGCTTCTTCCTAGGACCCGGCCGGCTGTGACTGTCGGCGGCCACCTCCTGGGGGAAGCTCTGATTAGCAGAAGTGCATTAGCAGCTGAGGCGCTGGCTGGGGCAGAACTTTGGAAATGCATCTGTATGCACAGGGGCAGAGGCAGGTCATGAGATCAGCGTGGTGCATTTTGTTTTTGAAGAGTGGAATAAGTGTGGGGTTCTGGGGAAAGTGAGCCTGTGTGGTGGGTGTGAGGTTGAGGGGCCTCCTTCCCCCAGCTCCAGTGCCTGAGCTCTCTCACCTGGTCTAGCTCCTGTCCCTCTTCAGGGCCCCCCGGAAACCTGCGTCCCTATGCTGACCTGGGGGTGGCCGGCCCTCCTCTGCTCAGCCTGTGCTGCCAGGGACCAGGGACAGTGAACTTGAGAATACGAAGAGGTGATAAGGTTGGAGCTGGAGGGGTGTGAGTGAGAGTGAGGTCTCTCCCCTTGGAGGGCGGGTCTCGCCGGGCGTCCTGGATACTGGCCAGCTGGCCCCACTCTCGGAGGCTTCACCCCCATATGTAGTTCCTTTTCCTTTCTCTCCTGACAGCATGGTTAGCAGTGGCTCCCGGGCTGCCTTGTCCCAGCCCACTGTCAGGGGAGCAGGGGCTCTGCTTTCCGTGGTGAGATCCTGGAGGGGCGCTGAGGCCACCCACCCTCCCCATCCCACTCCCTGTCCCAGCACCCTCATGAGCAGACGTTGGGGTGCTGGGTGCTATGGAGAAGAGCAAACATGAGATGTTAATTGAGCCCTTATCTAGGCCGGGAGGTGTGGAGGCTCTCTAAATAAAGGACAGGTGGCCCTCTGCAGGAGGTGGCCAGGAGCCACGTGGTTAGCAACGCCTGCACCACCTGGGCTGAGACCGCCCAGCCCCGTGTGCCCTGACCGCAGGGCGACTCTGACTCACGGCCTGCCTCGGACGTTCAGCCTCGTGTGGCCTGGGCGGGCAGCCACTTCCTGTGCTCTGCAGAACCACAGCGTGCTTCAGGTGACTCAGATGTCACTGCACTGACCCAGTCCTGGGTTCTGTGTGCATTTCACTAATGCAGTGAAGTGAGTCTTGTGTTTTCTACTCCAAATCTTCAATCTTTCCCCCCCCCCAAAAAAAATTACCACTCTTGGATAAAGGGCCTCTCTTCTGAGAGAGGGAAATAGAATCACCCCTGGTGTTTGCAGCACTGTGGAGTCTGCCCCGTGTGGCGTGGCTCACAGAGGCCTGGGCAGAGGACCGGCGACATGACAGGGGACGCTCCGCCAGGCTGCAGGGCCGCCACCCTCCTGGGTACCACTTTCTGAAGTCCCGAGTGCTTTTGGCAGTTTGCACCTTCTGGTAGATGTCACCCTGACTGTGACAGTGCTTTTCCCTTCCAGCGTCTGGGCTGATGGGCTGCACCGCGCACCGAGAGCCGCCCTCGGGGGACCAGGCGGGCGGGCCACTACAGCTGCAGATGAGCCAGCCGCTCTTCTCCGAGGGGGAAGCCAAGGAACTGGCCCAGGTAAGGTGTCCTCAGAGCCTCGGTAGCCGACATGGCGTCCCTGCGCTCACAGGCTGCTCCTTCCCCTCCCGACCAGAAATGTGCTCGGGGCCAGCCGACCTGGAGGGGCTGTGCCTCCCACCTGCTGCCACCTCGAGGGGCACACAGGCAGTGCCCGCTTTGAGTCCACGCGCCTCATGGCACGCAGACACCCACGGCACTCAGACACATTGCCGCGCACACGGCTGCCCTGGCAACCACTTCTGTCCATTCATCTGCGCGTGTGCGCGCGTGTGTACTCTGTGAGTGCTGTGCCGGTGCACGCATGTGTGTACATGCTGTGTGTGTGTGTGCGGTGTGTGGAGTGCCCCGTGCTGCATGTGCACATGTGCTCAGGGATGTGTGCCTGCCGCCTGTGTCCATGTTCTGCGAGGCACCATGTGAGCACGTACCGTCGGGGGTGCTGCTTGGCACTGGGTTCTTGCAGAGGCTTGCCCCTTTTGCCTGGGAAGTTGAAATTTAAGTATTTGATCTAAAAATGTTTAATTTGTCTTTCTATAGTATTGCTGGACAACATACTGGCTTTCCTTCCTCCTTTTCAGATAAGTTTCAAGGCTGTCCCTAGACATCGTATCATTTCATTTGCAGCTACTTCAGTACGTGACTTTAAAAGATAAGAACCATTAAAAATAACCGTAATGCCTTTCTTACCTTAAAATATAAAAAATAAGTAAAAAATAATGCCTTAGTATAATCAAGTGTCAAGTCAGTGCCGAAGCCTGCCCAGGCATCTATCTCACTGTAGCACACGCTGTCTGTCGCGATCACGGCCTGTAGGGCCTGTCACGCCGGCCAGTGCCTCGTAACTGGCAGCTTCCCTCTGTCGTGTCTTTTTCCCTGGCAGTTGGTTTGTTGAGAAGCAAAGTTGTTTGCTCTGCGTTGAGTGTGCGCTTGGCCCTTGTGGTTCGTGTCCGTGGGGGGTGCGGGCTCTCCGTCCCTGAGCCCGGCGAGTCAGCAGGCAGGCCGGGGTCTGCGTCAGGTCAGCCCCGTCTTTGGAGAGAGTGTGTCGTGGCACCTCTGCCCACCTCCATCAGGGGGTTGGTAAGCACGGCATATCTCTTAAACCTGTTTTTAAAAACTAATTCTTTATGTGTCTGCGTAAGCATGAACTCCTTTGAGCTCAGCTCTTTCCTTTTTGGGAAAAAAGTGTTCATCTTTGCTATGGGATATTTTAAATAGACATCACTTGTCACTTTTTCCTCCTGGTCTTACTTAGTCATTTTTAGCAGTGACACACAAAAGTGCTGCTTTTTAGCTGTCACTAGCACATTCTGCAGATTACTAGTCACTTCTTTTCATAGGCCCATTGATTTCAGAACTCACTCTGCATAGGTCTTGTTTGCTTGGGGTTTTTGAGAAACCTTAATACTATGAAGGCAAACCTGCTTGCCTGGGTTTGCCCTGGCATCCTGAGAGCCTCTGAGCGGGCGTGGGCCTGAGGCCGGTGGAATCCGAGCGTGCCCCTCCCCCTAGGAAGGTGTCTGCGGCTGAGGCGCTCGCTCTGTGTCTCACTGTCACATTCAGGTTGACGTGGGAACAACGCTTTTGGATGAAAAACAGGAGTTTTTCCTGTTGGTTCAGGTGGTGGCTGTGCAGTTTGAAAGGGCCCTCCATTTCCAGACCTCCAGTGTGTCCCCTTCACCTCAAGGCCAGGGAGGGACAGGGAGATGTCAGCGTGCAGGGGCAGAGAGCCGAGAGCACAACAGGGCTCCTCAGTGACCTTCTGGGTTGCTGTCTTTCCCTGTGACGGCACAGGGTTGTAATCAGGAGGCATCTGGCCAGCCCAGTAGGGCTCAGTGCTGGCAGCAGTCAGGACCCGGTATCAAGGTGCAGCAGTAGGAGAGGGGCGGGCTGGGAAGGGACAGGGAGGAGGGGCACAAGGACTAGGGCAGCATGCCAGTCAGATGCAGCCTCCTTCTTCACAGCAACAAGCTAGTTTCACACAAGATTGTCTTTTTGAGGCAAAACACATGTTTCCTATTTAGAGAAAAATTCTTAGCTGTACAGTTGAAGCCCAAGCGTAAGTCAGAATGAGTTAAATTTCTGGGGAAAACAAAAATGCAAGAAACCCTCCTCCATCCAGCTGTGGTTTTTGTTGCAAATGCTATTAAAGCCATCACGCTGAAACGTGTCCTGGTGGTGTGCATTGCAGCCGGGGCTGCCAAGGCAGAGCATGGCTGAGCCTGTGCGGGGCTGGGTGGGGGCCGGGCGGGGGTTGGCGCGGCAAGCCCTGGGGTCTGCGGTCCACCCTGGCTCCTGCGTCACTGCGGCCACGGAGGGCGGGTGGCTGGGAGGCTGCGGGATTTGGGTTTGGCTGAGCCCCTCCAATCCCTTCTTCTGTCTGCTCGCTCCTCAGGGCCTGGGGCCTGGAAACGTGGAACAAAAGGTGGCCTTTGGCTGTTCCCTCAGGGCATTCCAGGTTGGAGGGAAGCTTCTTCCTAATCCCTGTTTCTCTGTCTTGTCTGGCTTTGGTGTCTATCCATCCTGCCTCCCCATGTCCCCAGGGAGAAACCAGGCAGGCATCACAGCCTTGGCTGCAGCAGGGATGGCGACTGCTCTGGGTTCTGGCCACCATTTCTAATAGGAAGGGCGCACGGTAGCTTGTCCCAGCAGGTGCCAGTCACAGGGACCACTGGGGTCAGGGCAGCCGGTCTGCCACTGTCTGTGAAACCTCCATAAACAGTGAACGCAAAACACATACATTAAAAGGAAGACCGGGTGATTCATTCACTTCAGTCAAAGCCAGTGAGTTCAGTGGAAACAGAGCTGGTGGGTTGGTGTGGGGAGGGTCTGGCTGGAGGCCTCGTGGCTGGTGGGGCTTACAGCGGTGGGGGGGACCTGGCAGGGACTTGGAGGCCAGGCAGCTTCCGAGGCCCCTGAGGACCCCGGTGTTTCTGTCTTCACGCCTGTGTCTGTGGTGAAACCACCACTGTTTGCTCAGTGGCAGGATATCCTACATGGACCTGCTCTGGCAATCAGCTGGAACGTTCCGGAAGTCATTCCGGGTTCTCTGCTTGGTGTGAAACTATCTTAAGAAGTGAATGTCCTTTTCTGTATGTTCTTTCTTTCTTAGAAGCTATGGAACCCACTTCATGTCTACAGCGCTCCTTCTCCCTGCTCCCCACCCTGGTGTCTCTAACTCTCACTTCCCTCCGTTCATCCACATCTTCTCCTCGTCAGATAAGATTTTCACGTTCAGCTGGGTGCAGTGACATGCACTTGTCGTCACAGCTCCTTGGGAGGCTGAGGCAGGAGCATCGCTTGAGCCCAGAGTGTGAGGCTGCCGTGAGCTGTGATGACGCCACTGCACTCCAGCTTGGGTGATAGAGCGAGGCCCTGTCTCTAAAAAATAAACAAAAGTACAAAGATAATCATATTCACGGAGTGTCTTTCAGTCTGAAATAACTGCCCTGGTTTCCCTGTGCTCACTGTCCATGTGCAGGGACGAGAGCTTCCTGCGTCTTGGGCACCTGCAGGTCCCCAGTCACGGAAGGAGCAGTGCGGGGCCCTGCGCTCAGTCCTGCGTGCACCAGCGTGCATGTCGCTCCTCTGGGAGTTGCAGGGTGGGTCGTGGCAGAGGGCACGGCAGGGCGGGCTCCGCAGGAGGAGGCTAGATGTGTCGTGTGCCTGGCAGGAACTGGCAGCCAAGTGGGGAGTTTGGGTCTCGTCCTGTAAGCGGTTTAGAATCATTGGAGATTGTGGGCAAGGAGGGCTGGGATAATTCCAGATGTTTTTCCTTTTCCCTTCAGGTTCTCCCAGCATCCTGAGCTTTCCTCTGGAGCTTTTCCAGGCTGTTCCGTTCAGTCATTATTATGGGCCACAGTCGAAAGGTTGGCTTTGGGGGTTGGTGAGGTTTCGTGATGCTGCTTGTATTTATGGCTTTGATGTGAGTCCAGATATCAGCACTGAGTTGATCCTCGCATTCCAGAGTCTCTTTAGTTTTGTGTTATTATTAATCAATGCTCCGACATCATATCCTATGTCTCTTCTAAATGTTAAACCACAGGAACAAGGACAAGGTGCCCCCGCAGCTTCCACCACCCGCATGCTAGAGAGGCTGCGTCCTGTGGGGGCCCTTGGGCTGGGCTCAGCACGTGTCTCCAGGGCGTCCCTAATTCTGACACGACTGCCATGCCTGGACGACGAATCCCAGGGAGATGGCATGCCTCAGTTTTAAATACTCATCCGTGTTTTCCCCTCTGCTGTGTTGGCCAACTGGGCCACTGGTAGCCCCCAGCGCCGCCCGCCTCTGTAACAACCGCCCCATCCCCTCCTGCCCTCTCCAGTCTCAAGTGAGCCGCACTCGCACGTGCGGCCGCTCGGAGCTCCTGTGCACTGGGCATGTTGGTGGTGGAGCCAGCCCTGGGCTGTGGACCTGTGGGCCACGGCTCTTGGAGCCACGGGGCAGGGGGTCCTAGCCGGGTGCAGCCCTGGGGGGTCCCAGACACCCACAGGTGTGAGCAGAAACCACCTGGAAGCTGTGGGCACAGGGGGCCTGCACTGGGCAGGATTCCAGGCATCCAAGCAGACCCCGCCCAGAGCAGCTCCCAGACTACCAGGAGGAGACCAGCTGCCCCAGGGAGGCTTGATACTGGGAGGGTTTGCCGTCCCTGTCTCCCACTCGCCACCCAGCGAGGGTCGGGTCTTCAGGTCAAGGGGCGGGTTATTTCATTACTGAACACCTGACTGTGGGAGGTAACGCATATTATAGCAGTGTGGAATTTCTCTTTATTAACTTGTTTTTGTTGCGGTAAAACACATATAGCACAGATTTTGCCATTTTAACCATTTGTAAGTGTGCGTTTCCGTGGCGTCAGTCGCATTCAGGATATTGTGCAGCCATTGCCACTGTTTCCAAAGCTTGTTCCTCATCCCAAGCAGAGACACTGTTCCCACTAAGCAGTGCCCCCCATTTCTGCCCGCTGCCCTGGCACCCAGGTCGTCCTCTGTCCCTGTGAATCTGACGACTCTAGGTCCCTCACAGGAGTGGAATCACACGGGATTTGGCCTTTTTTGTCTGGCTTATTTCACTGAGCATGTCCTCGAGACTGATCCATGCCATAGAGCGAGTCAGTATTTCCCTCTATTCATTCATTCATTTTATTTTTTTTTATTTTTGAGACAGAGTCTCACTCTGTTGCCCTGATTAGAGTGCAGTGGCGTCAGCCTAGCTCACAGCAACCTTAAACTCCTGGGCTCAAGCAATCCTCCTACCTCAGCCTCCCGAGTGGCTGGGACTACAGGCATGTGCCACCAGGCCCAGCTAATTTTTTCTATATATTTTTAGTTGGCCAATTAATTTTTTTCTATGTTTAGTAGAGACGAGGTCTCGCTCTTACTCAGGCTGGTCTCAAACTCCTGAGCTCAAGCGATCATCCCGCCTTGGCCTCCCAGAGTGCTAGGATTACAGGTGTGAGCCACCACGCCCGGCCCTCCTCCTTTTTTATAACTGGATGATATTCCATCATGTGGCTGGACCACGACATGTTTGTCCACTCATCTGTTTACTGTCACGGGTTGCTTCTACCTGTGACCATGGTGAGTAAGCTGCTGCGCACATTGATGGGGTATATGGCAGAACCCCCTTATCTGCAGGGGACATGCTCCAAGACCCCAGTGGGTGCCTGAAACCACAGATAGCACCAAATCCCATATATACTATTATAGTTTTTTCCTATGCATACATACCTATGGTAAAGCATCATTTATAAATCAGGCACAGTAAGAAATTAACAACAACAATAATAAAATCAAACAATAATAACAATATGCCAGCATCACTACCCTTGTGCTTTGGGGCCATTAGTAAGTAAAGTAAGAATTATTATACTGAAACACAAGAACCGTGATTGCGTGACGGTCCATCTGATCACGGAGACGGCTGCTAAGCGACGGAGGGCAGGCAGCGCTGTGGACCCCTGTGGATGTCCCGGCAGGTGCCGCAGGATGGGAAAGATTTCAGAACAGTGAGTGTGCAATTAACACTTGCAGATTGTTTCTGGAATTTTTCATTTGATATTTTCAGTTTCATTTTAATACTTTTCGGTTGCCTGCAGAGAGCGAAACCGTAGGTCAGGAGAGACGATTGCACCCCCAGGATCGGAGTTCTAGACTTAGCTTTTCAAGGAAGCACCAACTGCTCCCCACACGGCTTTTTCTGTTTTTCTGCCTCCTTGCCAACACTTCTTGTTCCCTGGTGGCCCGTGGTGCTGAGCCTCTTGTCATGTGCTTACTGGCCATTTGGATGTCTTTGGAGACATGTCTGCTCACCTCCTTTGCCCGTTTATTAGTTAGGTCATTGGCCTTTTTGTTGTTCAGTGGAAGGAATCCTTATGTATTCTAGATTTCAGGCCCCCAAGCAGATACGATTTGCACATCTTCTCCATTCCTTAGCTTGTCCTTTGACCTTCTTAATAATATCCTTTGATGCTGTCCAGACACCAACCCCAGCTGGTTTACTGCAGCTCTCTTCCGGCCCTCACTATCCAGAGTGGGCGCAGACCCCACCAGGTAAAGGCTGTGGCCTCAACAAGGCTGCCCCACACGAGACGCCAGCTACAGTCAGTCCCCGGGCCATTCGCACTTCCGACCCACCGGCCACAAATCGGGGTTTCCAGGCCCCTTCTCAGGCTCAATAATGCAGTGGAATGATTCACAGACCCCAAGAAAGCCCTTTCTTAAGGTTACAGTTTTGGTACAAAGGATACAAATGGTACACAGCGAAATGACACTGAGAGTGGGTCCGGGAGGGCCTGCAGGTGGTGCTCCTGTGCCGTTTCCCTGCGGGATTGGCGCGTCACCCTCCGGGAAGCTCCACAGAGTCTCGGTATCCAGAGATTTTGTTGGGGTTTCGTATGGCGGTTGTGATTGATCAAATCGTTGGTCACTTGACTGAATGTGGTCCCAGCACCGCCCCCTCCCAGCTGACATCCACCCTCTAACCACAGGGCTAGTGTTCCTGGCGTAGCGGCCCCATCCTGGAGTTATGGGGGGGCCATGGTGGGTCACTGCATTATGGTAAATCAGGCATGGTCCCAGGGGCTGGTGAACAGCAGAGATACTCCTGTCACTTTGGAAATCCCCAAGACTTATGTTCTCCCTCCCAGGAACCAAGGACAAAGGCCAGTCAAATCCTTTGTAATACAACAGATTGCACGAAAGCTTTTAGTTCTGATGAAGTCCAGCTTATCTATTTTTTTCTTCTGTTTGTGCTTTTGGTGTCATATCTAAGAATCCATTGCCACAGCCATCCTAGGTCATGAAGATTTACCTGTGTGTTTCTCCTAAGGGTTTATAGTTTTAGCTGTTCTGTTTAGGTTTTCAATCAATTTTGAGTTAATTTTTTTATATGGAGTGATCTAAGGGTTCGACTTCATCCTTTTGCATGTGGATATCTAGTTTCCTGACGCTGTTTGGTACGCAGGCTATTCTTTCCCCGTTGCATAGTCTTTCACACCCTGTGGAAAATCCATTAGCCGTAGGCGTTCTGGTTTCTCTCTTAATTCTGTCCTATGGTTAAGTGTCACTGTTTTGATTACCGTAGTTTCATAGTAAGTTCTGAAGTTGGGAAGTGTGAGTCCTCCAACTTCATTCTTTTTCAAAATTCTTGTGGCTATTCCAGGTCCCTTACAGTTCCATGTGAATTGGAGGATTAGTCTTTCCATTTCTTTATAAAAAAATGCTGTTGGAAATTGATAGGTATTGCACCAAGTAGTACTGCCATTTTGCCAGTATTAGGTCTCCCGATCCAGGAACACAAGATGTCTTTCCATTTTTTCAGTCCTTTCTTTCAGCAGTGTTTTGTAGTTTTCAGTGTACAAGTCTTTTACCTTGTGGATAAATGTATTCCTAGGATAAATGTGTCTTATTCTTTTGGATGCTGTTATAAGTGGAATTATTTTCTTAACTTCCTTTTCTGATTCTTCATTATTGCTGTATAGAAACACAACTGATTGGCTGGGCACAGTGGCTCACGCCTATAATCCCAGCACTCTGGAAGGCTGAGGTAGGAGGATCACTTGAGGTCAGGAATTCGATACCAGCCTGAGCAAAAGCAAGACCTGATCTCTACTAAAAATAGAAAAAATTAGCCGGGCATGGTGGTGCACGCCTGTAGTCCCAGCTACTCGAGAGGCTGAGGCAGGATTGCCTGAGCCCAGGAGTTTGAGGTTGCTGTGAGCTATGATGACACCACGGCACTCTAGCCTGGACAAGAGAGCAAGACTCTTGTCTCAAAAAAAAAAAAAAAAAACACAACTGATTTTTCTTATGTTGATCTTATATCCTGCAACTTTACTGGATTAGTTTTTTAGTTCTGGCAGTTTTTTGTGGAATCTTTCTATGGTTTTCTCCATTACAACCATGGCCTCTACAAGCGAAGGCAGTTTTGCTGCTTCCTTTGCAACATGAGGCCGTTTTCTTGCCTCATGGCTCTGGCCAGGCCTTGCAGTGGTACAGGGGGCTGCTTCTCTTGTTCCTCATCTCCAGGGAGGGTTTCTGTCTTCTCCTCTGGCCATGCCGTTAGATGTGCATTTTTCACAATTGCCCTGAATTACGTTGAAGAAGTTCTTTCTACTCCTAGTTTTCTGGGTGTTTTTTTTTAATCATGAAAGGATGTTGGGCTTGCCACTGCCTTTTCTACGTCAGTTGTGCTGATTGTGTGGTTTTTCTCTTGGTTCTGTGGATGTGGTGGAGCACGTGGACTTTCTCATGCCGAGCCCCGTACTCCAGGGCCAGCACCACATGGAGTGGCTTGCTTGTGTGGTCACGTGCCACGCAGCGGCACTTCTGTCTACGGCCCTGTCGGATTACAGCAGAGCCAAAAAAGTCCTGTCACCTGGGTGCTCTGACTCTGCATAGGCCTCGGCTAATGTGTGTTTGCATCTTAGATTTTAACGGAAAAGTTTGAAAAGTTTAAAAAAATAATAAAATTTTAAATATAGGAAAAAAACTTACAGAATGAGGATATAACGAGAAAATATTTTCGGGCAGCTGCAGTGTTTATGTTTTAAGCTAAGTGTTATTACGGAGTCAAAAAGTTTTAAAAAATTTAAAAGTTTATAAGATAAGTTACAGTAAGCTACGATTAATTAATTACTGAAGGAAAACTTTTTAAAAACAAATTTAGTGCGGGCGAAACGTCCAGGGTTACGAATGGAGTTTGCAGTAGCGTGTGGAAACGCCCAGGCCTTCACGTTCACGCGCCCGGAGCGGCGTCCAGCCCTGCAGGCTCCCTCCACGCTAAGCGAGCACGGAGTTCCCACCTTTTATCTTTCGCGTCGTGTTTGTACCGCACCTGTTCTCTGTTTGGATGTATCTGGACACACAGGTGCTTACCCCTGCGACAGCTGTGTCGCGGTTGCCTGCAGCGTCCACATGTCACTCGCCGCAGCCCAAAAGCAGGCGGCTGCACCACAGCGCTCAGGTGGGTGTCGGTTGCACCACTCAGGTGTGTGTGAGGACGCTGCTGTCCCACGGGGACGGGCCCGCCCGCCAGCGCGTATCTCGGCAGGTGTCCCAGTGGTTCAGCGCCCCGAGACTGTAGTTTAGCATGTTGCGTTTTCACTTTTATTCATCTCAAAGGATTTACCAGTTTCCCTTCCTTGACTTTTTCGTAGTCTAATTTGTGAATGTTCTAGTTTTCCATGTTTCTGGTTTTATTTCACTGTGGTCAAAGAAGACACCTGTTATTTCCGTCTTAAGCTTGTGGAGGCTCAGCGCACGTCACGCAGTCTGTCCTGGGGTATCTGTGCGTCCGGGGGACAGGCAGGGCGAGCGTCCTGCATAGTCTTCAGGTCCAGTGGGTCTCCAGCACTGCTTGGTCCTCTGTTTCCTGATTGATCTTCTGCGTAGAGTTCTGTCTTTTATTGACATCTGTTTAGCAACTTTTGAAAACAGCCAGCAAGTGTCATGCAGGCTTTGGGTCAGGCTGGGAGGTGGGTTTTGTGTCGTCTCAGACGCAGCCACGTCCGTCTGTGTTGAGTGGACGAAAGCATTGCCAGCGGGCAGGAAGCTGGGCCTGGTGGTGTCCCGGAAGCTCGTGCGTGGATGGCGGGTCATGTGACTCTCCCGGTGCCAGGCCCCGTTCCCATCCCCTTTCCACAGAGCAGTCCTGCCATGAGGCCGGGACCCACAAGGAAAAGCATCAGGCGTGCTGTGGGCTATGCTCTTGTCAAGTGGGAAGAGCCACATCTTAACATTTTATTTCTATTTCTATTTTTTTGTTATTTAATTTTTTTTTAAAAGACGGGGTCTTACTCTGTCACCCAGGCTGGAGTGCAGTGGTGTCATCATAGCTCACTACAGCCTCAAACTCCTGGGCTCAATCGATCCCCCCGCCTCAGCCTCCTGAGTAGCTGGCACTACAGATGCACAACACAACACCTAGCTAATTTTTTAACTTTTTGTAGAGATGGGGGGGGGGGTCTCACTATCTTGCCCAGGCTGATCTTGAACTCCTGGACTCAAATGATCCTCTCGCCTCGGCCTCTCAAAGTGCTGGGATGTGCTGGGATGACAGGTGTGAGCCACTGCTTCTGGCCAAGAGCCAAATTTTAATGCATTTTCAGCTTGTTTCCAGTTTTGAGGGGACTGCTGAGGTCTCACATCCAGGTGTGACATGCACCTTCAGTGGTGCTCCTTTCAAATTAATCAAATGTTTCATTTGGTGAGGGTGCGTTGCTCTCTTACACCCTGACCTTCTTGATGGGAAACTCCCTTGTGGTCTTATAGCAGGGAGCCTGGATCAGATCCATTGGACAGTCCAGGCCAGCCCCCAGGACGCCCTCTGTCCCCTGCCGTTCTATGTCCCAGTCTTGAGCAAGCGTGGCCACTTGTGACAGGTGGGGCTGGCAGAGGCAGCACGAGGCTGAGGGACCCCTGAAGACATGAGCTGGGCAGCTCTCCCGTCTCAAAGGCCCCTAGGAACAGCGAGGCCCGGGGGGGGTCCCAAGGTGGGGAGCCCAGACCCCCTCAGCTCCCAGGAATGCAGGAGGGGGCTATGCAGGCCTGGGGTGGTCTGCAAGTGCCGAGTGTGACAGATGGCAGCTGAGAGTGTTGTTTACGGCCTCCAGGGCTTTGGCCACAGTGAAAGCCAACTTTCCCCTCTTAACTACCTCTGCAGCACGTTAATGGCCCCGACTGGGAGAACTATTTCGAGTTGCAGACAGCTTGATTTATCCCAGCTCTGTTCTTAAATGGTTGCTAATTTCTCACTGCAAGAAAATTCACAGTTCCTTGGTGAGTCAGCTTAATAACAAGCCCGGGGCAGACACCACAGCTAACGGAGTACTCGGGCTCAGGGCCGGCTCACGGCCGGCTCACGGATGGTTTGGAAGCGTCAAGACCCTGTGTTCTGCAGAGCTGGTTCTCCCAGGCTGCGGTTGGGCCAGGATGCACTGCCAGGGACACTTTAGGGCCCCGTCCCCAGCCTGCAGCTTGATGGCACATGTGTCTAAATGCGTCTGTTGGGCGGGGAGACCCACGCTGCTCCGTTCAGCTCTCTGTCCATAATTTAGTTTTTGTCTTTATAAACCAAGTGGAAATGCTGAAAATCGTGGACTGTCCCCACATTTGCTCTGTGTGTACCTGGTGTGACATCACTGTCAGCCCAGATGGCGTTGGTGGTGCTGGGCCTGAGTCCGCCGGAGCTTTGCAGAGACAGAGGCCCTTGTGGCAAGTGACAGTGGAAGGCACTTCTTCCAGAACAGCTGCTGCCCGGGTCCGCAGAGCCTGCAGAGTTCCCCTTGCTGGTGGTGTTTGAGGAAGGGGACTTATGTGCTGTCCTGGGGCCCACGGCCGTCCACTTCCCTCCTCGGCCTCGTTAGTTCTCTGGCTCCTTCCATTCACGTTGTGCCTCCCATTTCCTGCCTGAGTCACCTCTGGCTGCCCCTTCCCAGCTCGAGGACCAGGAGCTTGCTGCTCTCGGTGCCCGTCGGGCATCTGCAGCCACACTGAGCCCAAGAGCTCCCCTTGCTCCTGTGGTTTCTCTCAAAACGCCTCTCCTGGGCTGGGCAAGATCGTCACACATCTTGCCTGTGCGTATGTGAACTGTGTCCTTCTTCAAAGCGTAGAAAAGTTAGTTCCTCCCAAAATTCAAAGGCCCTTTAAACAGGCGATTTCTGTGGAGGTGGAGCTGGCTGGAGGCAGGTGGCGGCTGGGCTGGCTTACTGGTGGCTCGGGGGCTGGGAAGAGCCCGCCGTGAGCCGAGCCCAGCGTGGGCTCCCAGAGGCCACTCGATGTTCCGGGGCTGGCCGCATCGAGCACTGATGACTAGACGGCCTGTCATCCCGGCCCCGGGAGGAGCAACCGTTCTCAGGCTTGGCCAGACTCCGTGCGCTCCATTCTTTCCGTCCCTGTTATATGGAATGCACACGATGCCATCTAATTACTTCAGCCCTTTCTTAAAGGAAAAAGAATCTGGACTGGTATTCCACAGGCACTAGCAGTTTGAAGGTTAACGCAGGAATTTTCTTTGTCTGCCGACCTCACAGCCCTAAAGATCTCTCTTGTAGCTTCGCAGCATTAATTAATTCCAAGTGCAATTTTGGCAGGCAGGCCAAGGGTCTCAACAGGCTGTTTGGAATGAGTTCTGTTTTTTGAGGCCTTCCGCTTGGTGAGACTTTCTCTGAATCAAAAAGTTGAATGGGAACCAGCCTTTATTTCGACTGTGTACACAGTAGAATGCCGCAGCTTTTGTAGGCAGATCAGCTGGTCTTGGTCACTATTAATCATGTGCATATTATTACAGTGCTTATTAGGCAAAGGCCCAGCATATAGATATTTTTGCTCTTGCCACTGTTCGATTGTGGACTGGGAAAAGGTAGTTCATTCAGCCTGTTTTTTAAAAATTAATTTCATTTTGTAATTGACAAACAAATGTACATATGGGCTACATAGTGATGTTTTGATACAACGTGTAGTGATCAGACCTGAGTAATTAGCACATCTGTCATCTCACACGGTTGTCATTCCGCCTTTTGACAGGGCGGATGGAAGTTCAGGACACTTGGGATGGATGGGCGTCGTGCTGTGCTGTGGTTGTGACCCTATGTGGCTCTTGGTGCCTCGAATGATGGCTGGTCCAGGCAAGACGTGCTGTACGTGTGACTCACACCGGCTTGCCAGGACTTTGTATGAAAGAAGAATATAATATATCATCAATATCATTTGTCTTGATTGCATGTTGAAATTATAGTATTTTGGATATTGGGTTAAGTAAAATATTTTGTTAAAATTAATTTTACCTGTCATTTTTTATGTATGAACATGTGGGTGTATGAAGACATGAAGTGGCCCTTCCGGGCTGCCTTTTTGTGGCCATCTCGTTGTGGACCCTGCAGCCAGCGCAGGGTCTGGGCCCGGCCTCCCGTGGGTTGTGTGAGGGCCTTTCCACTGCCTTTTAGGGGACGTGCGATTTCTGGCAGGGTGCTGGGATGTGACCTGAGGGGGGTGTGTCCGAGCGGTGCCCACAGCGCTCCCTGCCATGGGCGGCCAGCCGAGGTGGAGCTGGGGGCGTGTCACCCCGTGTAAGACGCAGAATGAGTTTGAGGCTCCACTGAGATAAAGTGACAGCGTTCTTAGAGCAATGCCAGGGTGCCTGGCACAGGTCTCCAAACTCCCACCTTTTATTTAGAACAGCGGGAGGATGAAAAAACAGAAAACGAAATTGTAGGTGTGCGTGTTTTCTGGGAGCGTGTGTGGATGGAGGGATGGGGGAAAGATGGATGAACATGTGCCGTAGCGGCACTGGCCGCATGGTCTGACCAGCAGCGATCAGGATTGTGGACAGCTTTTGTTTTTTCTCTAGTTTCTCTCTTGTTTCTGATTTCCTACATGCATCGTTATCATCAGAATAAAATCAAGTGGCCGTGGAGGTGGCAGGGCTCATGCGTGGCTGGTGGGGAGAGTTCGTGTCAAGGGTTCTGGCGGGGACCTGGGCTTCCCTCGGGGAGAAGCCACAAAAAGCCCCTCTCCCCAGCTGTGGTCCTGAAGGACGTTTCAGTTTAAAACAAACTTAAATCACATTTCAATGCAGTTGACAAGGACAGGGACTCAGAGAAGAGACTTGGCGCAGATCCGTGTCCCCACCCAGTGACACCGGGGCGGCCTCCTCACGGGACCTGCGTGTTGGGATGTGCGCGGAGGCGGTTTCCAGCAGAGCACCTCGGGTCTCAGCACGAGCGGGGGCAGGCGAGGAGGAACCTGCCGTCCCGGTGGAGAGCTGCGGTTTCTTTCCTTTTTATGACAGGGCTTGGGCCCCAGCCATGTGAGCTCATGGGAGAGGGAGGTGGAAAAGACCTACTGTATGAGGTCACCACCCCCCAGCCGCTGACCCCACCGTATACTTTCCAGAGCCCCATCCAGTTTTCTAAGTCATGACTCAACTGATGGAGTTTCCATCAGCTCCCAGAGGGTGAGACTCGGGCTCAAACCAGGAGTTTATTCATCTGTCTCATGACAGAGATCACAGCGAGGACGCCGTGTTTGGAAAGAGCGACGTGGCTCTTCCCACCTCCCCTCGCTTTGCCGCGCCCTGGAGTGACCCCAGCCCCCACCCCGTCCTCGGAGAGGGGTGGGCTCGGTCCGTGCGGGCTCTGTGCGTGCGGCCACCCTGGCAGGGCCTTTCCGGTTTTCACAGCTTGTTCGCATTTGTGATCTCATGTGAGCCGCGCGTTCCCATGGAGGAAGTTGGATCTGACCGCCCTGCCCTCCCTCCTGGCCACCTCCGCCTTTGTCCTGTTTCTCGTTGCTCAGGCGTCGTCGGGAGGCTTCGCCAAGGCTTCCGGTCAGGCCGGGGGCGGGCCAGGAGGCAGCTCTGTGACCAAACCCCGAGCTGTTTGCATCCCACCAGGCTGCTGCCCTGCCCTCCGCTCGCCCCGGCCCCTGCCGCGGGGCCCGGCCCGTGGGGACGCAGGACCCCGAGAGCCTCCTGTGGGTCAGCGCCTGTGCGTCCTTTCTCCTGACCTAACCGGTGACCTGGAACTCTCCCTGAAATCCGGGTACAGGTTCACTGCAAGTGGTGGGTCACTAAAATTTCTTTTAAAGTGTGTTCTTGTTTGTTGCCAGGTGAGTATTTCACCTCGTTAAACAAATCCGGGCTCAGCGAGCGGGCGGGTGAACCAACACTCCACAGCGAGATTTGGTCACGGGCCCGGAGGGGTCAGAACAGTGGGGCTCTGTGTGTCTTTGGCCGGCAGCGCCCGGGGGACACGGCTCTGCCGCGCTTCCACACGTGCTCTGCGAGAGTGCGTGCTGCGCAGTTCCCCCTCCACGGCGGGGCGTTGGTGTTCGTGTGTGAAACATCTCACACCTGTAGACAAGGGAACGGTTTTACTTTTCTTTCTAAACCCTGTTCTGCGCACCTCCGTCTGCAGCCAGTGCCTGAGAGCAGATGGCCCGGGAACAGCCCGCACGGCAGCACCCGCCTCTCGGTGTGGCGGGGGCGGCGGGCCGCTGTGCGGAGAGTGCAGAGAGGCGGCTCACCATGATCTTGCGCTTCCCTGCAGATCCTGAGGAGGATGAAGGGGCTGGCCCTGGACGCGGAGACAGAGCTGGAGAGGCAGGACGAGGCCCTGGACGGCATGGCCACGGCCGTGGACCGGGCGACCCTGAGCATCGACAAGCACAACCGGCGGATGAGGAGGCTGATGTAGCGCTGCCCTCGTCCCGCAGGCCTGCCCCGGCTCCTGTCTCTGCCCCGCACGTGCCCCCAAGACGAAGGCCTGGGAGGCGGTGCTCTTGTGACGCCCCAGGGGATGTATCTGCCTCGCTTGGGGCCTGAGACCCGGGGCCATGCGCCCAGCTCAGCTGCTGCTCTGCCCGGCGAGGGGCGTGGCAGCCTGGCCCAGTGCCAGGCTGCGTCCTCCTCTTCTGCCGTTTCTGTGAGCATGAGAGGAAGACATCAGTCCCGGGGCCTCTCCTGGCGGGTGTCTGCAGGTGTGTTCTGAGTGGGGCAGGGGGCAGGACCCCCGGGACGGCCCCACGGCCTCCAGGGCGCAGGCCTGCCCGCCGCATTCGCCCCGTCCTGCGTGTTCTCTCATCGCCCTGTTTCTAACCAAAAGTGAAAACAGCATGACTGTACCTTAAAAAAAGAAAAAGTGTTGATTTTGCTTTCACGGCTTTATTTCCATCCAGAAATAAAAGGGAAGTGCTAGTTTTAGAACTTTCCTTAAAGATGTATGTCAGTGTCCCCTGCCAAGTGGTTCTGTGTGTCCCAGGGGCCCTCGAGGACGTGGGGTGCACAGCTGTCCTGCATGGGGAGATTGGGGTGGCCCTGGCCAGAGGTCCTGCCCCGTCACAGCAGACCGGGAAGGCCATCCCTCGGAAGCCCTGTCCTCAGGCGGAGTCTGACCCTCTGCGGCCCTCCCAGGATGGCGCCCACAGTGCCACCCAGCTGGTGTGTGCAGCCTCAGTGCCCTGGAGCCGGATGACTCACAAGCTCAGGCACCTGCAACAGGGACCGTTCCCCTAGGTCTGATACCAGGAACCCCAAGTCAAGGTGTCCTGGGCTGTGCTCCCTCGAAGGCTCAGGGAGACCCTGCATTGCCTCTTCCAGCTCCTGGGGGCTCTGGGCATTCCTGGGCGTGTGGCTTCGTCCTCACATGGCTGATGTCCCCTTTCTCAGAGGGACGCCTGTCCTTAGGCTCAGGGCTCACCCTAACCCAGATCATTCACTGATTACACCTGCTGAGACCCCGTCTCCAAATAAGGGCCTGTCCTGAGGCTGTGTGTGAATTGGGGGCTGCTGTTCAAGCCACCAAGGCCAGCTGCACAGGGACGCTCAGCCAGGGTGACACTGACGCAGTCCAGGGAGACATCGGAGGCAGCATTCCAGAAAGTCACCGTCGGGAGTGGTGTTCGTGTTCTCCCCTTTTAATTTGGGGGGTTGTTTCCTACTATCTCTTTTGGTTTACACTTAGCAACCTCCAAAGGGGGATTCAGGCTGTCTCTTGAAGAGTCCTTATTCTTTTTTTTCCATTTTCTTTTCCTATTTTTCCCTTTTATTTGTGTTGATTTATGGGGAAGGAGTGTAATTCTGCTGTGTGCATGGATTGCATGGTGGTGAAGTCAAAGCTTTGCCGGGATCTGCTGCCTGAATGATGAGCATCACGCCCGCTAGGTAGTTTCTCCCCGCCCGTCCCACCCTGAGTCTCCCCTCTCAGTGCTGAGTGTGCCTGTCACTGAGCCCCTGATTACAGGTGAGCACACCTGGGGGTGTTTTCCATTCCCGAGATAGGATACTTCACTTAGGATAATGGTCTCCAGTTCCTCCCAAATTGCTGCAAACGGCATTAATTCATCCTTTTTATGGCTGAGTGGTACTCCATGGTATACATATATACCACATTCTGTTAATCCACTCATGAATTGATGGGCACTTGGGTATATTCCCCATCTTTGCAAAAATTGTGAATTGTGCTGCTATAAACATTTGCATGCAGGTTTCTTTTTGATAAAATGACTTCTTTTTCTTTGGGTAAATACCCAATAGTGGGATTGCTGGATTGAATGATAGGTCTACTTTTAATTCTTTGAGAAATCTCCATACTGTTTTCCATAGGGGCTGTACTAGTTTGCAGTCCCACCAACTGTGTATAAGTGTTCCTTTCTCTCTGCACGCATGCCAGCATCTATTGTGTTTGGAACTTTTTGATCATGTCCATTCTGGTAGAAACAAGGTGACATCTCGTCGTGATGTTAATTTGCATTTCCCTGATGGTGAGTGACTTGAGCATTTTTTCATATGCTTGTTGTCAATTTGTCTGTCTTCTTTTGAAAAGTTTCTGTTCGTATCTTTTGCCTACTTTTTAAGGGGATTGTTTATTTCTGTTGTTGAGCCAAGTTCCATGTAGCTCCTGGACCTCAGTCCCCTGTTCAATGTGTGGTTTGCAGACACTTTCTCCCGTGCAACAAGTTGTTCACTCTGCTGACTATTCCTTTTGCTGTGCAGAAGCTGTTTGATTTGAGTCCCGTTTGTCTATTTCTGTTTTTGCCGAGGCCCCTCATTCTAATGCTGACGGGGAGCTGTGGCTCCTCAGTCCTCCTGGGAATCCCAGGGAGGCAAGCGCTCGCCCAGGCCGTCCAGGGCAGCTGACCCCAGGGCCAAGGTAGGGGCAGAGATGCTCACAAGGCCACTGCCCAGCCTGAGGGTGACGCACAGGAAAGGCCGTCTGGCCAGACGCCGGCAAGAAGCCGTGGACTCACATGGACGCACCCATGAGAGACAAGCGTTCCCCCAAAGAGCTGCATGTGGGTGTACACTAGGGACTGAAAAAAATATGTATGTACACGTACATGTGTATGCATCTACACGCACACACAGACATGGATGTGCACACACCCAAATGTGTACGCGCGTGTACATATGTATACGTGCACATGTATGTCATGTGTGTTCACATGTGTTGTGCATGCATAAACACACCTGTGCACACATGTGTATGTGTGCACATGTACATGTGGGTACATGCACAGACATCCCGTGCACACTTGTATCTTCTGGATGTGCACACATCTACGTGCCTGCCCACATGCCTCACCCCCAGCGTCCCCCCAGGCAGGCCGGCAGCATCCCCACAGGGTCCGTGCCCTCCCCCAGGGCAGCAGGGCCAGGCCGGGCCTGAGCCGGCCTCGGTGGTTGCTCCCTGGCCACCTCCAGCGCGAGTCAGTCCTGAGCAGCTGAAAGGAGCCCGCCTGCCACACTGTCCTGGATTCTGAGCCCAGAGTGTCCTCCTGCCCAGTTTCTGGGCCGTGTCCCTGGTGTACAGCCAGCACCTGTTCTGTCAGCTCCCGGGGGCCATGCTCACCCACACAGCAGTGGGACATGGGGCCAGCGTGCAGCTACACATGGGAGGGGCGTCTGGGCACCCTGGAGGGCGGGGCTGGGCCCAGGCGTCCAGCGCCGGGCTGAGCTGTCACCTGGGAGGCATGATGCCCTGGGGGTCGGGAAGGTGGGTGAACGCATGTAGCATAAACGAGAGCCATTCTCCAGGGCCCTTTCCTGTCCAAGAAACAATGAAGTGGAGAGCAAGGGTCTATTTGTGGAGACTTTAACAAAGGCTATTTTAAGGAAGGAGCTAAGGGCACTTACTGCATTTAGATTTTCACTTAGGCACATAATTTTTTACCATCGACCCTTGCCTGAACAGCACAAAACAGGAACTAACTTTTTAAAGAACCGTGTAAAACTCCCAGATTGGGATGCATTTGCCAAAACCCCTTAAAATACAGGAACTACATCCACCTCCTTACTGTACCCCCAAGGAAACCACTCATTTTGTTCATATTTTCTCTCGTGTGGAGTCTCCCATGTCCCCTCTCACCATGCACAGGACCTCACAGTGTGGGGTGTGGGGTCTCTCCTCTCCTGTCCCCTCACTATGCACAGAACCTCACAGCTAACCTGGTATGAAGTGGTGAGAAAGTAGAATCTTCCCAGTAAAATCGGAAAGGTGGGAAGGTTGTTCCTTCTCATTTCTTTTTAACATTTTACACTTAGCTCCAGCTAATGTATAAGAGAAGAAAAAGAAATAAAAGTAAAACTATTGAGAAATTGGATGAAGGTGTGTTTGTTCACAGATGACATGATTTTCTGAGCACAGCATCTGAGAAATGACCAAAGAAAACTCCCTAGATGTAATAAGTGTAGCAAAGTTTCAGAATATGAGGTGAGTATACAAAAGTAAATCACTTTCCTATATACCAGCAATGGATGTGTGCAATTTCAGATTAAAAACACCATACCATTGACGTGAGCACCTCAAACAATGAAGTCTTAGGTATAAATCCTGAAAAATGAGTATAAGATATATATAAGGAAAAGTATAAAATTTTGATGAAAGTAATCAAAGAAATAAAGAAGTGGAGAGACAGTCCATGTTCATGGACAGGAAGTCTCCATAGTGTCAAGATGTTAGTTCTTTCCAACTTGATCTATAGAGTCAGTGCAATTCTAATCAAAATCCCAGCACATTATATTGTGGATATCAAACACATTCTAACGTTTATATGGAGAGGCAAAAGACCCAGAATGGCCATCTCAGTACAAAAGTTGGAGGCCTAATACTACTTGACTTTAATACTTACTTAAAACTTTAAGACTTACTTAAAACTTGCTGTAAAGCTACAGTATTCAAGACAATGTGATACTGGTAAAAGAATAGCTACATAGATAATGGAACAGGACAGAGAACCCAGAAAGAGACCCTCATAAGTAGAGTCAACTGATCTTTGATGAAGGTGCAAAAGCAACACAATGGAGAAAAGATGGTCTTTTCAACAAATGGTGCTGGAACAAGTAGACATCCACATGTGGAAAACACAGACCTCACTCCCTAAACAGAAATTAACTCAGAATGGATCATAGCCCTAAATGTAATACACAAAGCTATAAGTGCCCTAGAAGATATTGGAGAAAACATAGGTCACCTTGGTTATAAGTAGGACTTTTTAAATGCAGCACAACGCCAAAGCCATGATCCTTGAATAAATAAATTGACAAGCCAGACTTCATTAAAATTAAAAACTGCTCTTCAAAAGATGCTGTTAAGAGAATGAGACAAGTCACATAGTTGGAGAAAATATTTGCAAAAGACGTATCTGACAAAGACTTTCTTCAAAATATACAAATAACTCTTAAAATTCAACAAAAATTAAAAATCCAATTTAAAAATGTGTAAAAGACCGTAACCTCACCAAAAAAGATACACAGATGGCAAGTAAGCATAGGAAGAGATGCTCAACGTTGTATGTCATTAGGGAATTGCAAATTAAAACAACGAGCTGCCACCACACACTTACTAGAATGGCCAAAGTCCAGTACACTGACACCATCAAATGCTGGTGAGGATGTGGAGCAACAGGAACTCCCAGCCATCACTGGTGGGAATGCAAAATGGTGCAGCCACTTTGGAAGATAGTTTGGCAGTTTGTTACAAAACCAAAAATACTCTTACTATATGACCCAGTAGTCATGCTCCTTGGTATTTATGCAAATGAACTGAAAACTCATGTCCACACAAAAACCTGCGCATGAATGTTTATAGCACCTTTATTCATAATTGTCCAAACTTGGAAACCACCAAGATGACCTTCAGCAGGTAAATGGATAAAGTGTGGCCCATCCAGATAATGGAGTATTATTCAGTGCTGAAAAATAAATGAGCTATGAAGCCATGAAAAGAAATGGAGGAAACTTAAATGCATATTACTAAGTGAAAGAAGCGATCTGAAAAGGCTACATACTGTACGATTCCAACTATATGACCTTCTGGAAAAGGCAAGACCATGGAGACAGTGCAAAGATCAGCGTTTCCCAGGGATTGAGGGGAAAGGGATGAATGAGAAGAGCACAGAGCATTTTTTAGGGCCCGGAAACTACTCTGTTTGATGCTATAATGGTGGATACGTGTTGTTATACACTTGTCAAAACCCACAGAATGTACATCAGGAGGGAACCTAATATCAACTTTGGGCAATAATGTGTTAACATAGGCTTATTGATTGTAATAAATGTACCACTGTGATGAGGGATTTTTACACTGCGGGAGGCTCTGTGTATGCAGGGTCAGGGAGTGTGTGTGAACTCTCTTCATCTTGCACTCAGTTTTTCTGTGAACCTAGAACTACTCTTTAAAAAAGAAGAGAGGAAAGAAAGAAAGGAGTCACCATTATCAAACAATATTGAAATCCATCAGGATAAATTTCATTAGGTTTCAAAGCCTGAGAATAATCCTCTGTGATTCAAGGCTTTGCCCTGTGAGCCCAAAGCTCCACCCATGGGGTCATTCTTCCTTTTTCTTTTTTTTTTTTTTTTTTTTTGAGACAGGGTCTCGCTCTGTTGCCCGGGCTAGAGTGCCATGGCGTCAGTCAGCCTAGCTCACAGCAACCTCAAACTCCTGGGATCAAGCAATCCTTCTGCCTCAGCCTCCCGAGTAGCTGGGACTACAGGCATGTGCCACCATATCCGGCTAATTTTTTATGTATATACTTTTAGTTGCCCAGCTAATTTCTTTATAACTTTTTAGTAGAGACAGGGTCTCACTCTTGCTCAGGGTAGTCTCGAACTCCTGAGCTCAAACGATCTGCCTGCCTCAGCCTCCCAGAGTGTTAGGATTACAGGCGTGAGCCACGGTGCCCTGTCTTCCTTTTTCTTTATAGGTAGAACTTGTCCTCAGCACAGTAGCTCTATTCTGGAATTCCAACATCCCTTTTCCACTTTGTCCTGTCTCTGTACCTTTTGGGCCAAGCTGGAAGTGTTTTTGCTGATATAACAATCTCAAAAACCATGTGGGTCTTCTGTGTATGTCACAGGGATCAATACATTAGACAACAGGGTCCTCCACAGGTCTTTCTTAGACAACACATCTTTATTCCTGGCTTCTGTTGAGAGGGTTGAATGCACCACAAGTCACACAACTAATCTCCTTAGCAAAATGTCCAGCCACACCCTTGGTGTTCTCTCCAGAGCACACTTTCCTAACGATGAATCTCCTAATTTTAGCATCTTTTGCTGTATGGACAGGCTGAGAATTTCCCAAATCATCAAGTGTTGGTTGTAGTTATTATTTGCTTAACAGTCCCATCCTCAATTTATCTCCATCTTTTTGCATTTACTGTAAGTATCAAGGAGAAAACAAGCTGTGCCTTCACACTTTGCTTAGAAATCTCTTCAAGTTCATCACTTGCCAGTTCTGCTTTCCACCCAAGAGTGGAACACAGTTCAACCAAGTTCGCTGCCACTTCATAGCAAGTGTCCTGCCATTTCCAGTAATGTCTTCCCCGTCTCCTCTGAGCTTTAGCATCCACACTTCTCCCGACAAGTGTTCAAGGCAGTCTAGGCTTTTTCCATCACCTGCCTCAGAATTTTTCTAGCCTCTACCCATTTCCTAATTCCAAAGCCCCTTGCATATTGAGGTATTTCTTACGGCAGCCCCCCACTTCCTGGTAACAACATCCATGTTGGTTTCTGGGGGCTGCCATAGCAACGTACTCCAGACCATGTGGTTTGAGGCAAAGAGATTTATTCTCTCACACTTCCCAAGGCCGGCATTTGAAATCAAGGTGTCAGCGGGGCTGTGTCATCCAGGCCCATCTCAGGCTCTTCAGAGTTCACCCAGGTTGTTGGTAGAATGACTGAGGTCCCCGGATCTCGGGCATCTTAGGATCTGCCCCCTCTGCGTTTCCTGCCTCCAGGAAGCCACGGGCCAGCTCTGCCCTCTCTCCTGGCGGGAGTGGAGGACTGTCTGCAGGGCCTCGGGAAGTTGCATCTGTCTCTGCACATCTATCTCTGCATCCATAAGATAGAGATGTCCGTGCATCGCACACACAGTTCTAAAGACCTGTGTCCCCACCAGGCCTTTGCTGGCGTGGGCCCCCGCAGGGCTGAGGGAGACCTACCAAATGACCCTCTTGGAGGTTGCTCCTGCTACAGAAGCTCCTCGGTGCTGCTGGACCTGGGAGGCCTGAGCCCCTTTGGTCTACTGAGGTGTCTTTGAGAGAGGTGAAGAGAGACCACCCCTTGCTGTCTCTAGCCCTGCTGACATGAGGTGGCTGGCACCTCTGTCCTGAGCACCTCATGCTACAAGTCCCTGGCCATAGTACAGCAGGGTGGCGGCCAGTCCAGACACCCAGGGCGGGCCAGGAAGGAGGTGTGGCCACATGGAGCAACTGCCCAGCGCCAGGGAGAGGGAGGGTTTCCCCCGCTCTCCCTGAGAAAGGCCGGGTAGTTACAAACGCCATCCACGGAGACGTTAGGATCCATTCCATGTGTTCAGCATGTTTTTAATTTAATGTTTTATGTCACAGTGGAGTGTTTACAGCAGGAAGTCAGCAACAGAAACGGAGCAGTCACGGGCTCATGATCCCATCTAGTACACAGGGTGCTGCCACTGTTCAGCAGAGGACATCACGGTTTGCCCACGGGTCATGCGTGGGCCCTCTGGCAGGAGTCTGGCCCTCCTGGCCCTGAGGTCATGCAACACACAACCCCTAAGTCCCTGGGAGAGGCGAGGCCTGTACTCGGGACTTGAGGTCCAGGGAGGAAGGTGCAGGCCACATGGGCCTCCCTGCAGGCTCCGAGGAGGGAGAGCCTCGTGGTATCTGTGAGAGGGAAGGTGGCTCAGAGCAGGGCCAGGCTCAGAAAGAAGTGTGTGTGGGTGGGTGTGTTCGCGCGCCCACGCGGGAGCCTGGCACAGCTGGTCTTGAGGGCGCCCGGAGTGTGGGCGCAGGAACAGGCTGGCCAGGCGGGTGCCTCTGGCTGTGAGTACAGCAGACAGCGCAAGCTGGGGGCTGAAGCTTTGCGGCGTGAGACCTGAGTGCTGGGAACAGACCTCGCGGTGGACCCACGGACTGCTCGGAGAGAACTGACACACCAGTATCTTCTCCTAACACGACCAGGGTGCCCAACTTCTCCAGCCTGTCTGGAGGAGGCGGCGACTCGACGCAGCAGGAGGGCTTCCCCGTCCTGCACTCCGGGGCGTGGGAAGGAACCCACGTGCGGGGAGGGACCCGAGGGCCTGAGGCCGCCTTCCTGCCCAAGACGAGCCCTAGGGCAGGGGCACCCGCAGGGCCGGAGCGGGCCAGGCGCGGGGCGCCCCGCAGAAGCACAGTCCCGAGGGGCGTCGGGGTCCCGGCGGGAGGAGTGCGCGCGGCCGGCCGCGAGCGCGCAGCTCGATCAGTAAACCCGTCGCCCGCAGTCTCAGGAAACCATCGACGTTCCGCGATTTTTCAAAGGAGACGCTTCCAAAACAAGAACCTCTGCTTAGATTTGGAAGCGATCCCTCCTTTAGAGTTAATTCCTTCCTGATGTTTGGAGCCCGATGAGAGCGAGGCCGCTCCGCCTAACGCCCGCCGCCGTCTGCGGGCGCGGAGGACAGTCCCGGGAGGAGCAGGGCGCGCGCCGGCCTGGAGCACCGAGCGCGCCCGCGCAGGTGCCGGCCCGGGCAGGGGTGCCCGACGCCGCCCGCAGACCCTGGAGGTGGGAAGGCGAACCCAGCAGGGGCGTGGGGCTGGGCGACGGGAGTAGGGGGCAAAGGGGGGGACGGGGGCAAAGGGGGGAGGGAGGGATGGGCAAGGGGCCAGGGTGGCGGGCGTGGCCTGTGGGCGGAGGGACGTGGGAGTGGCCTGGCGGCGGCTGGGCGTGGCCTCGGTGGGTGGGCGGAGCGGGAGGGGCCCGCAGTGGGGCAGCGGGCGTGGCCTGGGGGCGGAGGCGCGGCCAGGCTGCAGGGGCGTCCCCCGCAGTGGGGCGGTGGGACTGGGACTGGGGTCTGGAGAGCCACCGGGATGGGACCCGGCGTGGGGGAGCGAGGGCGTCCACGTGGAGCGGAGGCGGGGGACACAGGGGTCGGTGGGCGCGGCGCGGACACCTCCCGCGCAGCGGCCCGCACCGGAGTGCGCGTGGAGGGAGGGAGCGGGGACGGGCGGCGGCGGAGCGAGGCTGAGTGGCCCTCCGTGAGTGCGAGGGGAGGGGAGGAAAGGATTTGCACCTTGGGGGGGGCAGAGTGAGCTGGAAACAGCCCCCAGGTGACTCGGGTCCCTCGTCCCCGCCCCGCAGCCCGGCCCGCCCATCCCCGCGGCCTGGGGTCCCAGGACTTCGCGGGACGCTGACCAGGAGCAGCGTCTCTCCAGCCGCTCCAAAGGTGGGTTCGGTCTGGTGGGGCTCACCCGGGGGACGGAGGGACCCTGTCCCGGAAGGTGCGTCTGCAGCGCTCAGATCTCGTAGTTGTGTAGAGGCACAGGGCGGCCTGGCTGGGGGAACCGTGGGGGCGTTCCCCTTGAAGCCCACCAGGCCCCCTTTCTGTGGGCTGTCAGCCTTCCAGGCCCTGGGTGGGAGGAGCACAGGCCCAGTGGTGTGTGCGCGAGCGTGTGTGCGTGTGCATGTTGTGTGTGCAAGTGTGTACTCAATTATCTATGTGGGCATACTCAGTCGTGTGTGCGAGTGTGTGCTCAGGTATGTGTAGGTGTGTGTGCACGTGCACGGTGTGTTCTTATGTGTTCATGTGTGTGAAGCTGGGGTTGTATCCCCTGGGCACTAACAACCGTGCTGCTTTCGACCCCAATTTGAGGATCACCCTGTGGATTTTTCAGTTTTCCTCCAGTTTTTCCCATTTGTCCCCAAATGCTGGGCCTCTTCACATCCCAGGAGGGGTTTCCTGGGATGTGAGGCATCAGTAGGAGGGCCGTGGGGTCCCCGATAGATCAGAGAATCAGTTCACTACCCCCCAGTGACTTCCCTCTCTGGCCTCGGATGAGCCAGGGAGTAAGTCGGGGATCTCCTAACACTCTCCTCGGGTGAGAGCCACCCACCCCAGCGGCTCTGCCTGAGGCCCCGTCCTCACTGGGGGCCTGGGAACTCTCCCTAATCTGTCAGAAAAGACCCTGTCACCCAGGTGTGCTGCCCAGCAGGCCCTGGCAGGGTCCGAGAAGTGAGCCTCACACCCACACCTGACCTCAGGTTGTGGCTCCTGTGGCCACACCCAGGGCCTGCCGGCAGCCCCCTGCAACACGATGCCCCAGCTGCAGCCCCTCCAGGCTTCGTCCTGCTTGTCCGGGTGGGTGTGAGCTGGCCGCTGCCTGGCCGCTGGTTCTGCTCCCACCAGGCTTTCCCTCTGGGCGTCCGTGAGGGTGGGGTGCATGGCACAGGAGAGCAGGCTTCCTACACCCTGAGCTGGCCAGGCCTGGGCACCTCCTCCGACAGCCGAGGGCTGGGAGGGGGATGGTGGCTGTCACAGGCTGGGCTCAACTCTGAGGGGCAGGAGACCCTCGGCAGAGGCACCACTGGCTGCTGGACAGACCTTGTGTGCAGAGGCACTGTCCGTGTCTGCCAGGGGCAGAATCCCCTGAGACAGATGACGTTTTCCGGCCCAGGCTTCCTGGCGCACTGTGGTCCTTCACCCTTTCCCGAGCCCAGCTCACCTCCTTGCTGAGGAAGGGGTACCCACACTCAGCACCGTGATGGGCAGAGTGGGAGGCTAGTCTATAAGAAGCAGAGGCCCCTCGGTGAATCCAGATGTCTGGGACACACAGGATGCCAAGACTCAGCAAGGGTGAGTGGCTGACCAAGGCTACCAACCAGGGCAGCAGGATCCCAAAGCCATTCTGCAGAGCTATGCCAAGGTGCTCCCAAAAATGGAAGGTTTGACCCCAAAGGGGACCTAGAGCAGGTGGGCTCTGCTGGCTATGGCATGAGCATGGGCTCACAGGAGGTTTCATAAAATAAGCAAATGACATCCAGGCACTGTATCCTGCAAGGGCTGGTCTCTGGGACATTCTCTGAGAGGAGTCAGAGCCTTCCGCCACAGCGTTTGGCATTAACCCTGACCCTAACCCTAAGCAAGAAAATAACCCTAACCCTAACATTAACCCAAACCCTGACCCTAATGTGAAAGTAACCCTAACTCTAAACCTAACCCTAACCCTATGTTTAAACTAAACATCTTCACATATTAGGGATGGTTCTAAAGTCCTTGTAAGTTTTGGGTACTTCTTGACAACTTCTGTTATTTATGATTAAAAATGCAAGCAGTTGTAATTGAACTTTATAACACTTTCCTTCTCTTGAGCGCCTGGGTCAGTTCAATTAAAATGTCTTTGGACATTGCAAGTCAAGCTATAAAGAAAGAAGCCATTGAATTTATTGGTCAACCCACAAAATAAATTATAGCTGAGACCACGTGGTCATTCACATTCTCAGATTTCACATTTTTGTGTGTATCAAAACAATCTTGTTATCCTTATTGCCTTTAGAGATGTTACACACTGAGCGCATAGTTATAAGTGCGTAATTTAAAGTACTGATTTCATTTGTTTTGCTGCCAACAGTAAGTTTGAAATCCACAATCCCTTCTCAGGGATTGTTCTTTGATTGCCATTTTCTTTTCAAAAATTTTTTTCTTTATTATTTTATTTTATTTTATTTTTTTGAGACAGAGTCTCACTCTGTTGCCCGGGCTAGAGTGCCGTGGCTTCAGCCTAGCTCACAGCAACCTCAAACTCATGGGCTCAAGCGATCCTCCTGCCTCAGCCTCCCGAGTAGCTGGGACTACAGGCATGTGCCACCATGCCCGGCTAATTTTTTTATATATATACTTTTAGTTGTCCAGCTAATGTCTTTCTATTTTTTTTAGTAAAGACGGGGTCTCTTTCTTACTCGGGCTGGTCTCAAACTCCTAAGCTCAAATGATTCACCTGCCTCAGCCTCCCAGAGTGCTAGGATTACAGGTGTGAACCACCACGCCCAGCCCTTTATTATTTTAGAGACAGAGTCTTGCTCTGTCACCTATCCTGGAGTACAGTGGTGTCATCATTGCTCACTGCAGCCTCCAATTCCTGGGCTCAAGTGATCCTCCTGCCTCAGCCTCCCGAGCAGCTGGGACTACAAGTGCCACCACACCTGGATTATTTTTTTTTCTTTTTTTTTGTAGAGAGGAGTCTTGCTATGTTGCCCAGGCTGGAGTGCAGTGGCATGATCATAGCTCGCTGCAACCTAGAACTCCTGGGCTTATGTGATCCTCTCTCCACAGCCTCCCAAGTAGCTGAGACTACAGGCACACTCCAACTCACCTGGCTAACTTTTCTTATTTCTTGCAGAAACAGGGTCTTGCTATGTTGCCCAGGCTGGTCTCAAACTCCTAGCCTCAAGTGATCCTCCCATCTCAGCTTTCCAAAGTGCTGGGATTACAGGCATGAGCCACAATGCCCAGCCTCCACTTTGCTTTTCAATCTATGTAAGGACAGGTTATTTTCAGAATGGAAGCGTACCCTCTGTCTCCCGGCTCCTAGGGGCATGTGCCCATCCTCCAAAACCAGCGTGGGGAGCATCTCCCTGGGATTCCTCCATCCCCACCGAGTCAGGCGTAATGTGATCTCAGCTCCAGCAGAGCAGGTATTTATTCACGTGTGTGTGTATGTGTGCCCACACACGTGTACAGAAACACGCAGATACCTGCAGACATGCTGAGACACCCGCAGCATGTACCCGGTGCAGCCAAATGCATAGAACATCTCAGAAAATACAGAGTTTCAAGAAGGTTAAGACGGCTTCACCATGTGAAGCTTGGATCCCCTGCAGGGGCCCCTGGGTCAGGTTTGTGACAGCCAGGGCAGAGCCTTGCCCTGCTGGGCTCCCTGGGAGCGCCCTGTGCCCGGCGTCATGCCTGTCCCCATCTGCACGCCTGATGGATCCTCGGCATCTGGACTGCTGGGGACTGTTCTCTCTGGGCCGGGTATGCCGTAGGGAGGCATAGGGATCAGAGAGGGCGCTTAGAGGGCAGGGCTTGGGTTTAGACCCCCTGTCACGATCTTCGCCCTGCGTCGGGACACAGGGAAGGCTGGTGGCCAGAGACCTGCCCCGGCGGGGCGGCCATGTGCTCATAGGCACGGCTCTCCCTCAGTTTCCCCCTCTGTACAGCGGAAGCTTAGATTTAACTTCCGTGTCGCGCTTCCCAGCGTGGCCGTCCGACCAGTGCCAGGGGAGCTGCTGCTTCCGGGCCCTTGGAGGTGAGCGGGTTGTTCTGGTTGGCAGAGCAGGCTCTGCACACACGCAGAGGGCCCTGAATGGGTCTCCAGGGGCACCCAGGGTTTGTCCTCCATCGCTGTCCCCTGAAAATGCTGAGAGCCCACGTGGACCCCGCAGCCACGTCTGGGTGTCTGCTTTGCTGTGTCCAGGGGTGGCCCAGAGCCTTCAGTCTGCCTCGGGCTCCTGGCCG
This sequence comes from Cheirogaleus major, assembly GCA_963574435.1. Lineage (NCBI taxonomy): Eukaryota > Metazoa > Chordata > Mammalia > Primates > Cheirogaleidae > Cheirogaleus > Cheirogaleus major. Next base: position 62,884 of record CAUYPO010085796.1, read on the forward strand.
GGCTCGGGTGCCACCGGCATGGGGGGATCCAGGGGGACACCCAGTCCCCGGGCGTTCCCACACGCCCGTCCTGGGAGCTCAGGGGCCTCTGGTCCAGGACACGGGCCTGGGGGACAGCGGTCCACGGAGTCTCTGGCACACCCAGCTCACCCCAGCCCATCGCAGAGACTTGAGTGGAGACAGAGACCTGGCTGGACGTGGGTGGCTCCGTGCCCAGATGGGTGCAGGACCCCAGACTCAGGGCCCACCCGATGCGCGGGGTCTGCTGAGCTGGGACCAGCCAGTGCGTGGCCCCGGGCAGGGTAGAAGCAGCCCCCACGCCTCCCGAGGAGGCCCCGGCGCCAAAAGCCAGCACCTCCCCAGAAGCCAGGCCACTGGAGGGGACAGCTCTCCAGATAGCTCTCCTCCGAGAAGCCACATCCTGGCTCTGTGTCCTGCCAGTCCCCGGGATCCAGGAGGAGGCAGGAATGTGGGATGAGGGAGGGGATCAGGTTTCCCGTCCCTGACAAACTTGCATCATGGAGGGGCAGGAGCCTGCTCTAATCAGAACCAGCTGTGCTGACGCTGGGCGGAGGGGACGTGTCTGCAGGAGGACCAGGCCATGCACTCCCCGCTCATGGGACCTCCCTGAGAAGACCTCGCAGTGGAGAAACTGAGGCGGGGAATGCAGAGCGCAGCAGACCCCTGTCTGGCCATGCAGGGACCTGCCCTGTGCCACACTGGCCGCCCCACGGCAGGTCCTCGGTCCCAGCTCCCTCCCGGGCCACGCCTGGACTCCTCTGGGTGGGCCTTGCTCACCAGGACACTTGTCAGGCTGGCGCTGAGGAGCTCCGGGCAGCACCACAGCCAGCAGTGCCACAGGGAGTCTAATCTGCGGGGCCAGCCCAGCACCCGGCCAGCTGCGAGGGAGGGTCCAGGCACGCCCGGGTAGCAGGGCTGAACCGCGCCTCTCCCACCCGGGCACCGGCGTCTGGAGAGCGGGCAGCACGGCCTCGCGCTAACCGTGCCGCAGCTGGTGTTGCTGGGTAACGGCGTCTGCAACTCACGCTGGGAACAGGGGATGCGCCACACCCAGGACGCAGTGGGCCGGCCAGTGGTGTGGCAGGAGCTGGGCGCCGGGGCCTCACGCCTGGGGGCAGAGTGGGCCCACTGGGCGTCTGGGAAGGGCTGGCTGGAAGAGGGTGGGGATCAGTCTCAGTGTGGTTGAGACGTAAGGACAGGGGTGGGTGACACAGATGGGGAAGAGGCAGGCTTCGAGGAGAGAGCAGGGTGCAGGACGACGCCGCCAGCAGGCTGTGGTGAGGCTCGGGTCTTCCCCACATTGGCCTTCCTCCAGGAAATCCTCCCTCCCTCCTCCTTCCCTCAGAAAGTCCTCCCTCCCTCCCTCCTCCTCCTTCCCTCAGAAAGTCCTCCCTCCCTCCCTCCTCCCCTTCCCTCAGAAAGTCCTCCCTCCCTCCTCCCCTTCCCTCAGAAAGTCCTCCCTCCCTCCCTCCTCCTCCTTCCCTCAGAAAGTCCTCCCTCCCTCCTCCTCCTTCCCTCAGAAAGTCCTCCCTTCCTCCCTCCTCCTTCCCTCAGAAAGTCCTCCCTTCCTCCCTCCTCCTTCCCTCAGAAAGTCCTCCCTTCCTCCCTCCTCCTTCCCTCAGAAAGTCCTCCCTCCCTCCCTCCTCCTCCTTCCCTCAGAAAGTCCTCCCTCCTCCTCCTAGATGTCAGAAACTGATACTTTCCCCCTCTCTTGTAACCCTTTCTGTCTCTGTTTTTTTCTGTGTCCTCCTGCCCTGGGTGGCCCCCCCCACAAATGACACGGTATCCCTTTTTTCCTCTGCCCACCGGGGTCTGCGCTTTGCGGCCTGCGCTGCGTGGCCATGCTTGGCCGAGCTCAGCTCTGCCCCGCCACAGCCAGGCAGCCCTGGCCGGCTAGGGTGGAG
>CAUYPO010085805.1:0-25373 GCA_963574435.1 Cheirogaleus major
GTGGCGTCAGCCTAGCTCACAGCAACCCCAAACTCCTGGGCTCAAGCGATCCTACCTGCTTCAGCCTCCCGAGTAGCTGGGACTACTGGTGCATGCCACCAGGATTGGCTTGAGTTATTTATTTATTTAATAATAGGTATAGGGTTTCTGTTTTACAAGATGAAAAGAGTTCTGGAGATGGATGGTAGCGATGCTTACACAATGTGAATGTACTTAATACTACTGAAATGTATTCTTTTTTTTTTGAGACAGAGTCTCACTCTGTTGCCTGGGCTAGAGTGCTGTGGCATCAGCCTAGCTCATAGCAACCTAAAACTCCTGGCCTCAAGCGATCCTCTAGTCTCAGTCTCCCAAGTACCTGGGACTACATGCATGCGCCACCATGCCTGGCTAATTTTTTCTATATATTTTTAGTTGTCCAGCTAATTTCTTTCTATTTTTAGTAGAGATGGGGGTCTCGCTCTTATTCAGGCTGGTCTCAAACTCTTGAGCTCAAACGATCCACTTGCCTCGGCCTCCCAGAGTGCTAGGATTACAGGCATGAGCCACCACGCCCGGCCTGGCTGTATTGATTTATGATGATCAAGTAGGCAAAAAAATAAGGACGCAGAAAATTTGAATGACATAATTAAATAAGTTGAAATTAATGAGATACACATGAAAGCTTTGTCTTATGGAAATTTTCAACCATACAGAAAAGTAAAAGATAACAGTATAATGAACCTATGTACCCATCTCTTAGCCAATCGTATTGACAACAAACAGCCAGTCTTGTTTCAACCAAACCTATACCTGCTTCCCCACTCCCCAACCAGTGGGACTCCTTTGAAGCAAATGCTGACATGACTTAAGGATGCAGACATGAATAGGAAGTAATAAAATGGGCATAGTAAAGGTTGATGGTAGAATCTGGAGGGTGGGGGTGCAGGCACACACTAAGGTGACCCCAAGGAATCAATCTCTTATATAATCCCTTCCCCTTGAGTGCAGGCAGAATCTGCGACTTGCTTCTAACCAACAGACTATGGCAAAGGTGAGGGAAAGTCAAGCTCATGATCACGTTGTATCATATAAGGTTCTGTTTTACCAAACTAGAAAGAGAGAGATTCTCCCGTATTGGCTTTGAAGAAATACACTGCCAAGTCGGGAGAGGAACTCACAGGGCAAGGAACTATGGGTGGCCCCTAGGATCTGCGAGCATCCCCAGCGGCCAGCTAGGAAGAAAACAGGACCTTACTCCTACAACCATATGGAGATGAATCCTACCATGAGCTTGGAAGAGGACCCGAGCCTCAGCCAAGAAAGACGTCCTGGCTGACACCTTGACTATAGCCTAATAAACCCTGAGCGGAGAACCCAGTCATGCCTTGCCAGGCTCCTGACCTGCAGCAACTGTGAGATTATAAATCAGTGCTGTTCGAAGCCACTAAATTTGGCGTAATTTGTTATGCAGCTTAGGAAACTAATAGAGACTATTAGCCTATACAAGTCTTTCAACTCTGTCATATGTTTGAAACGTTTCATAGCAAAATATTGGTGGGCAACAAAAATGACCCAAGAATATATTTTTAAAAAATAGACCAAGGACTAGGCCATGTGTAGCAGCTCATGCCTGTAATCCTAGCACTCTGGGAGGCTGAGGCAGACGGATGGCTTGAGTTCAGGAGTTTGAGACCAGCCTGGGCAAAAGTGAGACCCCGTCTCTACCAAAAATAGAAAAATTGACCAGGTGTAGTGGCATGCACCCGTAGTCCCAGCTACTCAGGAGGCTGAGGCAGGAGGATTGCTTGAGCCCAGGAGTTTGAGGTTGTAGTGAGCTATGATGCCACTGCATTCTAGCCCAAGCGACAGAGCAAGACTGTCTCAAAAAAAGAAAAAAAAAACACACCTCTAAAACACAAGGACACAAATGATGCAATATGTGGACCTTGTTTAAGTTCTAATTCAAACAAAACAACTGTAAAGAAAATTTATGAGGCAATCAGAGGAATCTCAACACGGACTCTCTCTCTCTCTCTCTCTCTATATATATATATATATATATATTTTTTTTTTTTTTTAGTTGGCCAACTAATTTGTTTCTATTTTTAGTAGAGACGGGGTCTCGCTCTTGCTCAGGCTGGTTTCGAACTCCTGACCTTGAGCGATCCTCCCACCTCAGCCTCCCAGAGTGCTAGGATTACAGTCGTGAGCTACCGCCCCTGGCCCATATATTTTTTTTTAGAGACAGACTCTTGCTCTGTCACCCAGGCTAGAGTGCAGTGACATGATCAGAGCTCACTGCGGCCTAAAACTCCTGGGCTCAAGTGATCCTCCTGCCTCAGCCTCCCAAGTAGCTAGGACTACAGGCATATACCACCACATCCAGCTATTTAAAAAAAAATTTTTTTTGTAGAGACAGAGTCTTGCTATATTGCCCAGGCTGGTCTTGAACTGCTCTCAAGCCATCCCCCAGCCTCAGCCTCCCAAAATGCTGAGATTATAGGCATGAGCCACCACGCTCATCCCAGATTAGATGTTTAATAACTATTTTCTAAAGTTTCGAAACAATGATTTGGTTATGTTAAGGAAAAAAGAGAGCCCTTAACTTACTTTTAGAGATAAATACTGAAATGAAACATCATTATGTCTGAATTTGCCTTAAAATAATCCTGTGGGGATGGGAATGGGATAGTTGAAACAACACTGGCCATAAATGGAACATTGTTGACGTTGGTATTGGGTTCATGGGGATTCATTGCCATATTCTCTTTGCTTTTATATATAACTGAAAATTATATACAATTGAGAATTTTCTATAATGAAGTTAAGAAACAAAACAGGAACTGGATCAGGTCACTGCTATCACCTATTCCAAAGGATGGGAACCTGAGGGGCAGGCCCACTAAATTAAGAACAAAAGAAGGACATCCAGTGGGCCGATCACTTATTCTTGCCAATGCAATGACATGAAACAGCAACACGAGGTACTTAAACTGGGAAGGCAAAAACTCTATTATCCTTATTCCAGAGGATAAGGCAGTTCCTTGAGAAAAGCCAAGAGAATCAACTGAAAATTACTAGCATCAAAGAATTTGGCCTGGGGTTTTCTGTGGACACGATAGCCAGGGAAAAAGCCACCAGACACAGTTCCCTGTGCCCACCTATGCCCCACTCGCCTCCCGATATGCTGGAATCCAGGCCACCGGCAGCTCTCAGAGCCTCCTGAACCCCTTCCCTTCCTACCAGCCCCACTGGTCAGTTTACACTCAGCCCAGCCTCCTTCACCTCAGAGCCCACTTGCCTCCCACGCACGTCCCCACCCCTTCCCACTGGGCTCCAGCCCCACCAGGACCAGGCCCAGAACCCCAGTGACACTGTTCTGACAGGTCCATTTGGAGTCTGGCCTCAGTCCCCCACCCTGCAGTATCTCACCCCCCTGGCCACTGCCTCTTCCTTTCTGCCCTGACTTCCATTCCCCTAGTTGCCTGCGTCCCTGCCACCCCACTGGATAGCCCTCCACAGCCCCTTAAATGTGGGGACTCCCCAGAGCTTTGTCCTGGGCCCCACTTCTCCACCCTCTGCCACCACATCCGTTCCGTGTCTGTGGGCGGATGCATGAGCCCCGACCCCTCTGCGGAGACCAGACTGCCTCATGAGTATCTGCTCTTGAACGTGTCCTGGAAACTTTTTCTCATTCAGTTCATATTCACTGTGCACCTGCCGTGTGGTGAACCAAGCAGACACAGATCTGCCCTCATGTGAGTGTGTCACCTTCCTCGCCCCAGAACCCACCCCAGGGGCTGGAAACCAGGAGTCATCCCGGACACTTCACCCCTTTTTACTCCCACGGTTCTACCACTTCTCCACCAGGATCTTGGTCCCCAGAACTGGGCCCAGTTTCTGGCAGCAGGCGGGCTCATGTAAATATGTGATGAATAAATAAATACCCCTCAGATCTATCCACTCCTCTCTCTCTCCCCCACTACCACCGAAGCTCCAGATGTCACTTTACCAGGCCACTGCAAGCACCCCCAACTAGTCTCCCTTCTCCAGCGTGTCTCCCCACTTCACCCCAACAAAACCATTCTTGGCACCAGTTAGTTGCCAGGGGTGATCCTTGTAAGATTCAGATCTGATCCTGTTAGAGACTTCTGCTTTTCAGGCAGTGAAGACCAGCTTATTTCAGACCAGTAATCCAGCAAGAGCAACTAAAAAAGCCAGACAGAAAAATGTTTAAATCTGTTTGAGATCGTCATAGAGTTATAAAGGCAGGAAGGACATGAGGGGCCAAGATATTGTAGCAAAGTGAAGTCCCAAGGCATGAACTTGATACACAGCGTCACTTCTTCCCTTGGGTTTTTGCCAATTCAAAAGTGGCAGGGCCGGGCGCAGTGGCTCACGCCTGTAATCCTGGCACTCTGGGAGGCCGAGGTGGGCGGATCGCTCAAGGCCAGGAGTTCGAAACCAGAGCGAGACCCCATCTCTACTAAAAATAGAAAGAAATTAATCGGCCAACTAAAAATATATGGAAAAAAATTAGCCGGGCATGGTGGCGCATGCCTGTAGTCCCAGCTACTCAGGAGGCTGAGGCAGAAGGATCACACGAGCCCAGGAGTTGGAGGTTGCTGTGAGTGAGGCTGACACCACGGCACTCTAGCCCAGGGAACAGAGTGAGACTCTGTCTCAAAAAAAAAAAAGTGGCAGCTGAAAGGGCGAGAAGCCAAGCAGAAAGTAGGGGCTAAGAGGGCATAAGCTTGGCAAAACTGTCAGCAATTTGGGGCTGAGGAGAGAAAAAAATAGAAGCTTGGGCTCACGAGGTTTTCAGTCAGAACCTTAAAGGCTACACCCTAAGAGCAGGAGTAACCTGAAAATTGAGTATCCACCACAAAGACCAAAGCACAGCTTTGAAAGAGCTGTAACCCTGACGAGGCAAAGGTGGTCCAGCCCTAGCTATCTACCAGAAGCAAAAGTAAATCCTCTACAGAAAGAGAGCATTAACCAGAGCCTCAAATTATCTCCAAAATTCTTCATAAAAATGTCCAGCTCTCAATCAAAAATTACCAGGTTTGTATCAGCTCTAGAATAAAGAATGCCTAAAAATCAAGAAGAAAAACACAAACAATCCAATAGGAAAACAGAGCAAAAGACCTCAATAAAAAAAACCCTATCCAAATGGCCAAAAAACATAGTAAAAAGCTACCATAATTAAAACAGTATAATACTGGTGTATGAACAGATAGATACATAAATCACATGTAAGAACTTCCTATAAAATTAAGTAAAAGAAAGTAACAGGAAAAGAGTCTATAGACAGTTAATGAGTTAACTGGTGAAGCATCAGATTTAAGACTTTTGTCAGATCATTAAAATAAATCCTGTTTGGACTAGATAGTTGAATGCATAAGAGAGGGAGGGAGAAATCAAAAAGCAACGGGGCAGGTTAAGGTTAAGGTTTTCCCTGACTCTAGACAGGGTCATCACGGGCGAGCACAGCTGTGCCCGGGAGACGGGCAGGCAAGGGGCAGGATGGGAAGTACCGCATCGATCTCGTTGAGGACCTTCCACTGCTCGTAGGGCACACCCAGTGCCTCGGCCGTCTGGATTGTCCTCTTCATCTGGCTTGTCCAGACCTTCAGATCCTTGATGTTCTGGTCACTGATGAACTTGGCCAGACTCTTGGCAAACTGAAACACATTATAAGCAAGTTCAGACCCACAGGTCCTGGGCTGCCCTCAAAAGACCCCATGGCCATATAGTCCTTAGGGTTCATGACAAATCTCAGAGAACACAGATTTGGTAAAACAAACTAATTTCTTGGTGACACATACACCCACACGTGTGTTCCTGCACATCCTCCTAGGCCCTGTGCACAGTTCCAGCTGTGACACATCAGGTCTACTGCCGCCCTGACCACGTGTCCTAGGCCACATGACCCCTCACTGAGGGCTTGCTATGCCACCTGCGCGATGTGGACTCAGGTCACTCCCAGTGGCATGCCTCTCTGAGGAAAGAGGCTCAGCCAGTGACAGCTCACATGAACACCAGAGATCCAGGCATTTGCCTGGTGCTTGGTGACCATCCCTACACGATGGGAACAATCTAGGCCGAATGAAGGTCATTCACCTCCATGGCACATTAGCTACGAGAGTGGGAGCCCAGCCCCAGCGCACGCACACAGTCAAGTACCCAGCATCCAGAGGTATCAATGTGTGTACGCGCATGCACGCACGCATACACACACACACACTGACCTCCCTGCCCCGGGGGGATAGTCCTGGGTCCCCGCCGATCCGGCCTTTGAGGTTGAGCTCACTCTCCCCGTGCCGGCAGAGGTAGATGGAGCGGGGCGTCACGTGGATGTTCATGAGGTAATACACGATGCGGCTCTGGATGTGGTCAGCCACGCGGTTCACCACGTAGCTCTGGCCCACGTCCATGATCTTGATATAGGACAGATCCCTTTCCAGAGAGAAGGCAGAGAGAGGCCTGTGAGTGTGGCGAGGGCCCGGCCACAGAAACCACTGAGGGACCTTGCATCTCTGACCAGCAGGCTCGAGGTCGCAACCCACAGAGCCACCGGCTGGTGTGCGAGTGGTGGGGTGAGGTGAGAGCAACGCGACATGTGTGAGGCACAGACATACCCTGTGGGAGGTGCTCATCACACGTCATGCTTCTAAAAGGTGACATCCAAAGCAGGGGGGCAGCCATACCACTTTGTGACTTTTACCACTGCTCCTGTGTTCTCAGACCCCTTCTTGCCTCCCTCTGAGCTCTCAATGCACTGTGTAACCCGAACCAAGAGACAATTGTCCCCAGAGTCAACCTGGGAGCAGCTGGTAAACGCTCCATGTCCCCACTCTTCCTGGTCAGCTGTCCATGGACCTGACCTTTCCTTCTCCAGCGACCTCCTCCCCTTAGAGCCCGGTCCAGGTCATTCATGCGTGCCACAGCCCATACTAGGCAGCTGGTGGATGAAACAAGAAGCACAGGAGGATGGTGAAGGTGGCAGCAGCCGATAAACCCAGCCTGGCCTCTTTCCCTACTTGGGACCTGTGCACACTGCAGCACAGAGCACACCTCTCTGTTCATGCAGGCAGGGCGGGGTGGGCTCGGGTTCAGCCCGAGAGCCCTCGGGATATTCTCGTTTGAGTTCTCACTCTGCGACCTCAAACTCTCGTTTGAGTTGGACCATGCGACCTCAGCTCGGGGGTGTTACACTGACACCACCAATAAAAACAGGAGAAATGTTTACTGACAAGTCCAATAGCAGCTGCTCCAGACAAGCCCTGTAACATGGGCATACTGCAGAGCCACGAGGAGAAATGCCACACTGGGGACACCAGCAGAGACATGGAAGACGGACAGGCCCGGGCAGCAGGCGCCATTCCGCTCCAGACTGGGGCTGCCTCCAGAGCCCAGCGGAGGAGAGATGCACGGCCCGTCCAGGGACAGCTGTTGTACAGACACCCCAAACCACTCCTCTAACAGTTGCTTGTTTTCCTTGGTTCGGATGCATTACATATTTTCATATGACTATAAATGACCCAAACACAGTTTATATCCCAGCCTTTTCACTTAATGCTGTATTACATTTTCCCATGTGTCTACATAATTATGATTTGTAATGACTGTGTAATACTTTACTGAGGGCTACACTGCCCATTTATACTGCATGACAGGAGTTGGCAAACTATGGCCAGCAAGTCAAATTCAGCCTGTGAGCTGTCTTTTTTTTTTTTTTTTTGAGACAGAGTCTCACTCTGTTGTCCGGGCTAGAGTGCCGTGGCGTCAGCCTACAGCCTAGCTCACAGCAACCTCAAAGTCCTGGGCTCAAGTGATCGTCCTGCCTCAGCCTCCCGAGTATCTGGGACTATAGGCATGTGCCACCATGCCCGGCTAATTTTTTCTATATTTTTTTTAGTTGGCCAATTAATTTCTTTCTATTTTTAGTAGAGATGGGGTCTCTCTCTTGCTCAGGCTGGTTTTGAACTCCTGACCTTGAGTGATCCTCCCGCCTCAGCCTCTCAGAGTGCTAGGATTACAGGCGTGAGCCACCGAGCCTGGCCCCCCAAGCTATCTTTATAAAGTTTCACTAGAGCCGGGCATAATGGCCCCTGTAATTCTAGCACTTTGGGAGGCTGAGGTAGGAGGATTCCTTGAGGCCAGGAGTTTAAGACCAGCCTGGGCAATATAGCAAGACTCCATCTCTACAAAAAATAGAATTAGCCAGGTGTGGTAGGGGACACTTGTAGCCCCAGCTACTTGGGAGGCTGAGGCAAGAGGATCGCTTGAGCCCGGGAGTTTGAGGTGATAGAGAGCTATGATCACACCACTGCACTCTAGCCAGGGCAACAGAGCAAGACCCTGTCTCAAAAAAAAAAAAAAAATTTAGCCAGGTGTGGTGGTGCACACCTGTAGTCCCAACAACTCAGGAGGCTGAGGCAGGAGGATAGCTTGAGTCGTGGAGTTCAAGGCTGTGGTGAGTTATGATCTTGTCACTACACTCCAGCCTGGGTGACAGAGTAGGACCATGTCTCTTAAAACAAAATAAATTTTTTAAAATAAATAAAGTTTCCTTGGAACACAGACATGCTCATGTATTTACATATTATCTCTGTTTCATCTGTACTATAATGGCAGAGCTGAGTACCTGCAATGGAGGCTGTATACCCCAAAAAGCCTAAATAAAATACTTACTATCTGACCCTTTATGAAGCTTGCTGACCCCTGCTGTAAGACCCTCAGTTAAATGCCCCTTACGGGCATAAAGACCACCTCCCCACCCGGCACCCCTGCTGGATCTGCCATTCCAGAGGGAGGCCGGTGGAGCTACCCAGCACTGTTCTGCCAGCCGTTCCCAGGCAGGGGCTGGGATCCCTTTCCCACTTCCCAAAACACAGACCACACATTTAAGAAGAGCATGTAATGTTTACACATGACTTGTGGGAAGATCCTTTGCATAGAAATTTGGCTTGATTTTATGATGGAACAGTATAAAATCCTGACTCACAGAGCTGCAGATGAGGTAACAAGTGTTCTGCAAGTCACCTCTGGCCAGTTATTTCTGCCACGAGGAAAGAAACAAAAAGGTCAGGCCATCTCTGCCTTTTGGTGTGGTCCCCCGGACACCACAACGGGGAGCCACAAGGAGGTGGCCAAGTGCACCCCCACATCATAGCTGCAGGACACGGTGCTCTCCTCGCTCACCTGTCCAGGTCCTCATCTAGTGACTCGTACGAGTTCTCATAGCACTCAATGCGCCTCATGAAATCCTCCGTGGCCTCGTCACTGTCTCGGTTCACGTAGTCGGGGCTGCCCAGTTTCACTTGCTGCCGGAGCCAGGCACAGAGCAAGGACACATGAGAGTTGGAAGCCAGGCAGGGCGAGAGGCCAAGGAGACTACTGGGCAGGGCTGGGGCAGGTGCCTGAGGCTGGAAGCCACCCTGGGGGTGGCGCTCGTTAGGAAGGTGCGACAGCTCCCCAGTCTGCGTCCTCACACCAGTGCCGACGGGGTGTTAGTGCCCCTGACATCATGTCTGCAGTACAGGGGGAGGCCTGGGAGCCTTTCCCCAGCCTGAACTATCACCCCAAACGCAGATGGCCATTCCTTAGATAAACCGGGGTGGACTGGCAGACTGGTCTCTCCTTCTCTTAAATGTAAACACCCCCACCCCTGGCTGAAGTTGCCTCTCCCTGAACAGAAATTAGGAGGGGAGAGGAGGAGATAGAGGGAAGGTAGGAGGGGAGCAGGAAAGGATGCCCGCCAGCCACACAGCCCCAGCGTTTGAGGTTACGCTGCCTCCCTACCCAGCAAGGTTCAAGAAGATCAAATTAAGGTCGGCCAAAACCTGGAGAGGGACTCACTGCCACTGCGACCTTCTGTTTTATTACTGCCCCTGACTAGGTCAGACGCACCACTCACCACGATGTTGGCGGCTATGACCTCAGGATCCACACAGATGGACTCGACAAAGAAGGTCTTCAGCAGGGCCGGGAGCGTGGGGAGGGCAGCAGAGAAGGAACCGCAGCACGTTTAGGCCTGGGCCTTGCTGCACAGAGCTCTCTCCACCCCACCGAAGGCCATGCTGACCAGCAGCGGGGCCCCCAAGGCCTTTCTCCTGGGGGTGGGGGCAGGGCCAAGCAGCACGGAGCTAAAGTAGGTGCCACTCTGTCCTGGACCCTCCCACCAAGACTTCTTTCTCCTGGAAAGAAAACTCCAGGTGGAGAAAAGAATAGCCCCTCTCATCCCAAGTTACACCAGGAATCATGCCAGCCTGATGTCCTGCATGCATCAGGAGGCTGTGAAAGGAGCCCCAGAGGGCCAGGACGTGCTACAGCCCCACCAAGGACAGGAGCCAAGGAGGTCTCACCTTGTAGCCGTTCTGTTCCCCAAAATTAAAGATGGTCGCTCTTCGTTCTCGGGTGGTATTCGTTGCATCAAAAACCTAGGACCAAACTGGGGTTAACTCAGCCTCTAGCCTTGGAGAAGGGAGGAGGCCGCCCAAGGGCTGTAACACAGGCATCTCTCGGGACTGGATTTCTTGCCAGGACCAGCTGCAGGTCAGCAGGACCAGCAGGGCCACCTGCCTGTCTGGTCTCCTTCAGGCTTGCAAGGGCTGGACGGTCCTCCTCTTCCATAGGGAGGATGCCCCAGGAAGCTGGAAGGAGTGGGTGCTGGTGCTCCCAGCAGGGGAGCAGACTCTTGGCACAGAGGGATATACTCAGCCCTGCTCTGCACACAGCAGGTGCTCAGTTTGTGTCTGACCAACAGGCATTCCAGACGGACCAGTTAAACCGGATGGACTGAACCTATGTTTACTTCTGCTCCATCCTGAGACCCCAGCAAAATAGAAACAGAGGTTAATGAGAAAAAATGAGAAGAGGACAGGAGATAGAGATGCCAACAGAATTCTGTAAGAAAGACACATAGTGACCGACTCAGACAAATGGAGAAAATCAAACGTAAGTGCTCGCCAACCACTTGCACAGGACTCGGGTGCTCAGAAATGGGGCACAGGCAACTCTTTAAAAAGGGACAAGGGTAGGGAAGAAAGGGGAGGACTGGCTGGAGGTCTGACAAAGAGCAGCTGGAGCCCCAGGCCCCCTCCTGAACCCCACCCAGAAAAGCACTGACCCACCTGGGGCTACTTGGGAAGTGCCTAGGGCCTGGGCCTGTCCGAGCACCCTCTGGTGTAGCCCACCCACCAGCACCCACCAGCATGTCCAAACAGCTCTTACAGCATCATTTTTTTAAAAAGGGCATCCAACTAGGGCTTACCAGACACTCTAGCAAAACCTCTAATGAGAAAACAGAATCTAAATCAATCAAACAGAAAAGAAGAAACTTGGTGAAAATGAAGACAGGGCAGAGAACAGAAAAATATATCCAAAAAACTTACAAAATCATCCAAAGAGAAATACAGAAGGATATAGTAACCATGAAATAAGAGCAGAGTTCTAAGAAATTGGAACACTCAGAGAACAAGAAATTTAAAATGTGATTGTAGAAATTTCTTTTAAAATTCAGCCAAATTTGGCCAGGTGTGGTGGCTCATGCCTGTAATCCTAGTACTCTGGGAGGCCTAGGTGGGCAGATCGTTTGAGCTCAGGAGTTCCAGACCAGCCTGAGCAAGAGCGAGACTCCGTCTCTACTAAAAAAATAGAAAGAAATTAGCTGGACAACTAAAATATATATATATATAAAATTAGCTGGGCATGGTGGTGCATGCCTGTAGTCCTAGCTACTCAGGAGGCTGAGGCAGTAGGATCACTTGAGCCCAGGAGTTTGAGGTTGCTGTGAGTTAGGCTGATGCCACGGCACTCTAGCCCGGGAAACAGAGGGAGACTCTCTCTCAAAAAAAAGAATTCAACCAAATTTGTAAGATAATGCTGAGGAAGGCTCCTTCAAAACAAAAAAAGACAAAGAGAAAATAAGGGGAAAAAGGTAAAATTAGGGTTCGAGCCAAGCATGCAGCCACCAGGGGTTCTAGAAAAAGCAGCTCAGAAAACAGAAGTAGGGGAGGGAATAGCTTGCCAGAAAGTGGTAGAGGGGGTTTATCAAAGAAATAAAACATGAGGATTTCCCTGATCTGAAGGACAAGTGTTTTCCGATGGAAAGGGCCCCGTAAGACCCAACATGGTGGAACAGAGAGGACCCTGAAGACCCTAAAGGCCTCCCAAGAGGAAGGGGCATGAGAAGCCCCCAGCTCCCTCCTAGAAATGAAACTTTTAGGAAGATCATCAAATCAGAATAACATCAGACTTCTCCACGGCCATGCTAGAAGCCACAAGACAACAGAGCAATGTTGTCATGGAAATTCTAAGGGAAAAGTGCTTTCCATTGAGTATACAGTATACTCTAAATTGAGTATAGAATTCAATACTCAACCATCAAATGCAAGGATTAAAAAAAGACATTGCAGACATGCAATGTCTCACACAATTTACTTTCCAAGCCCTCTTCTCAGAAAGCTACTATAGGATGTGCTTCGACAAAACAAGTCAGTAAACCAAGGAGAGGGAAACGTGGGTGGGATTGAGGAGCAGGACATTCAGCCCAGGAGAAAGGAGAAAGAAAGTCCCAGGGTGACAGCTGTGCCACAGGCAACTAATCCAGATTGGAGCTGGGGGGCAGAGAGCTCTAGAAGGAAAAAAGAAGGTAATGAACAGCTCCCATGTTTGACTATATAGGCTTAGGGTAGGCCCTTCCCCAAAGACACCCCATCTCAGCCCTGTCCCATGACTGGAGGGGCCAACACACAGGTGGAATTCCCAGGATTCATCTGGTTCCTACAACAGCTAGTAGATGCTGGGCAGGACTCTCCCTACACGGGAAAACCACATTTACTAAAGACTTGGGTAACATGATACTGGTAACTTCTGGGATGGCTAACAGTACACGTAACTCAGAGGGAAGTCCTGCAGGGCCAAATGCAGCCACACGTCCAGAGGGAAACTCCTGGCCCAGACCCAGCCTCTTATTTCTTCCAGCTCAGCTGCCGCAGACTTCCTCCCAGTGGTCAGCACCCAGGGACACCCAGGGCTCATACTCCCTGCCTTCCCCTACAGATGCTTGATGAGCAAAGGTACAGATGTGAGTGGGCTCCCATGTGTCACTCCCAGCTGTCACCATGGTGTCGTACTCACCGCCACATGTCCCCCCTCCTCACTAAGGAACCGCCGGACATCACAGAGGGCTGCCAGGGCACACTGTCTTCAGGAGAAAAAACACAGGGTCAGTTCAGCATCCAACGCCAGCTGTTAGAGGGTGGCAGGTCAGGACAGGAGAAGGGACAGCCCCTTGGTCCCCTTCTCTCTCTTTAAGGTTTCTCTTCTCTTTCCTTGGAATAATTTTCAGTCTCTGGCTAACTCTGTTCGTATAAGGTGGAAGACATTGCTGGGACTATTTCTTTCTTTCTTTTTTTTCTTTATTTTTTGAGACAGAGTCTCGCTCTGTTGTCTCTATTTTTAGTAGAGACAGGGTCTCGCTCTTGCTCAGGCTGGTTTCAAACTCCTTTCCTTGAACAATCCTCCTGCCTCGGCCTCCCAGAGTGCTAGGATTACAGGCGTGAGCCACCGCACCTGGCCTCTTTTTTTTTTTTTGAGATAAGGTCATATTCTGTTGCTCAAGCTAGAGTGCAGTGATGTCATCATAGCTCACAGCCACCTCAAATTCCTGGGCTCAAATGAGCCTCCTGCCTCAGCCTCCCAGGTAGCTGGGACTACAGGCTCAGGCCACCACGCTGAGCTCATTTTTTTTTTTTTTAGAGACAGGGTCTCACTATGTTGCCCAGGCTGGTCTCAAACTCCTGGCCTTAAGCCATCCCCCTGCTTTGTCTTCCCAAAATACTGGGACTGCAGGTGTGAGCCACTGTGCCTGGCTGACTGGGGCCATTTCTTACCACCTGCATTTAGACCCCCATGTTCTGGGCTCAGATCTCTTTTGAGGGCTACTCTGGGTATAACTCCACCATGTTGGGGGATCTCAGGGCCCAGTGAAGATGCTGAGGAAATAGCCTGGGAGCCTGTGTGTACATGTGTGTATGAGTGTGATGTGTGCACATATGCATGCATCCACATGTATGGGGTAGATATGTGTGAGTGTGCTGTGCTCATATGCGTACAGGTAAGCCTGTAAGCATGCAAGCGTATTTCCTGGGCCCATATGTGAGTGCAGCTATGGATGCACAGTGTGCCGAAGCCCTCATGTGTGGCATGTGATTGAAGGAGCACAGGTATGAAGGAATGTGCCACATGTGTGCACATGGGACATGTGTGTGTATGCACTCATGTAAGTTTTTGTGTGTCCACACACATGAACATAGGATTTGCATGTTTGTGCCCAGATGTGTACACATGCCTTCATGTGGTATGTGACTGTGAGCACAAACATGAGCATGCTTGGGGTGTATGTGTGCACAGACCCATGTGGGCATACAGGGTGAGCACGAGTGTATATGTGCCGACACACGTGCCTATGAGGTATGCATGTGTGTGTGCACCCACCTTCATGTGTGGTATATGGACTGTATGTATATGGAAGAGTTAACACAGCAGGCCTGCGAATGTTACCCCTCAAAAGGGCTGCTTGCAAGGTTGGCCTTTGGCCAGGGTCCTTGGCTAGGGTCCGGGAACTTGAATGGTAAACAGTTCCCCATACTGATATAAAACTTTCCCTAAGTAGTAAGAGTAGCTCACTGTGCCTAGACTGTTTATACAAACAGCATGGTTTATGCTGAATACCTGCTTTCCTTTTGGGAGTCTAGACGTTTGGTACGTGCCACGCACAGGACGCCTATGTGAGCAGCCCCCAGTAACATCCGTGGCAATTGAGCCTCAGTGAACTTCCCTGGCAGACAAGACTTCACATGTGTTATCACATTCACTACTAGAGGAATTAAGTGCATCCTGCGTGACTCCATGGGAGAGGAATCCCGGATGTTCACTCCCAGCTTCCTCTGGACTTTACCCCAGGCTCCTTTTCTGGAGTGATTTTGATGATTTTGCTTTGTATCATTTTGCTGTAATAAATCTTAGCCATGAGTCCCACTATGTGTGAGTCCTGTGAGTCAGTCTGTAATTCACTGAACCTGAAGGTGGTCTTGGAGACCTGACACATGTATATGTATGTACAGCACATGGGTGCCTGTGTATACTTGCCCTGTGTGTGGTGTGTGGCCGTGTGTGACTACAAATATGAGTGAGTCCAAGTATTTATACATGTGGGCCCAGTGGCTCACGTCTATACATGTGGGTGCCCACACGTGTGCACACACCCTCATGTATAGTGTGACTGTGTGCATGGGGGTGTATATGTGTATGTATGTACCCCTTGTTTACATATCGGGTGTGTGTCTGTGTCCAGATGTGTGCCTATGAGGTTTGCGCACGCACACATGTGCCCACATGTGTGTATAGGAGGCTGGTGTGTGGTATGGGGCTGCATGTAGGAGTATGAGTATGCCTGATAACATACGTGTACAATTGCCCTTTTATATGCACAAATGACTGTGCATGCACTTTTCTAGACCTTCCACTGGGTCCAGTGTCAGAGATGGACCTCAACACTGTGTAGCGCTAGGGACCTCAATAATGTGTTAGTAACTAGACCTCTGGGAAATGCAGCCCTCTCTTCCCAGGTTTTCCACTTTAATTTCTTTATTTTTTTTTTTTCTGTTTTTAGGTGGCCAATTAATTTTTTTTTTTTTCTTTTTAGTAGAGACGAGGTCTCGCTCATGCTGGTCTCGATCTTCTGACCTCGAGCGATCCACCCGCTTCGGCCTCCCAGAGTGCTAGGATTACAGGCGTGAGCCACCGCGCCCGGTTGGTTTTCCACTTTAAAAACTCTGGTCCTTTAATTCTGTCAATTACTTATGGGAAATTTGGGGCTGGTTAATAGGAACAGCCCTGTGGCCCAGTGGCCAGACCCAGGCTTTGGATACAAGAGGAAGGGTTTCTAGGAATGGTGGCAGGTATGCCTGCAGAAAAGCAGCACGTGAACCTGCCCCCAGCTTCTATTGCAGGGTGACCTTGAACTAGCTCCCACCCTCTCTGAGTCTAGGTCTCCGCATTTGAATTAACCTCAATATCCCTACCTTTGATGGGCAGCCTGAGTGGAATAGCTGGTGACTCTGGGAATGCCAGCTCCTTTACTCTTCCTACAAACACTACGGATTCAGACAGGCCTGGCTTCAAATTCAAACCTTGAGGGGCCCCCAGCAACACCATTACTTTCTGACTTCAGTTTCAGCACCCGGGAAAGGAAGGCATCACTGCCCCACCGCGAAAGCTGTAGAGAAGGTCAAATGAGCTCGTCTATCAATGCCTACAGCGTGGGGGTGTTTTAAAATTTGCATGTGATATGTTCCTTGACCTCCGTACTGAATAATGTTGGAATGATGGGCAGTGTCTGGTGGTAGAAGGGCTTAGATTCAGGCCTGGGCTCTGCGAAGTAACTTGTTACTTTGTGCAAGATTCTTGGTCTCTTTGAGCCTGAGTTTCCTCACCTGTAAAAGGGGGCTGTGTGGGACAATAGGCATCAGCCAGCACACAGTAGGTTCAAATATTAGTCCTTTCCTTTTTGTCTGGCTTGATACCACCAGAGGTCCAGCCTTGAGCTTTACCGACAGTTTGGCCACAGAAACCTGAATGTCAGACTTCCTTTCCCTTCTCAGTGCTGCAGCCTGGCCCAGCCCCAATGACGGGAGAACGAAAGCAGTCTCTAGTTTGAAGGTCCAGGCCCACAGTGGGAAGCTCCCGTCCCCTGGTGGCCAGAGAAGGAACAGATAGCCTAATGTCAAGGCCTCAGTGGCCTATGGCCTGGGGCTGGGCATGATTTGGGGACATTGCTAGAGCTGGGCCAACCTTGGGTCGCTGCCCTACCCTGATGGCTGGGCTAAGAGCAAGTCTCCGCCACCCTGGGCTGACAAGGGGCTTCTTGATCCCCCAGCTGGTGCTCAGCTCAAGCCTGAACAGTGTTGGGGAGGGGGCAGTTATCATACGTAAATTTCCATCTCCTGAATAACAGCAGGAGTGGGAACTACTCACCCAGCAACATCTAGGCCACCTCAAAGCAAAGCCAAGGCCTGTTCCACACACACTGGGAACATGCCAAGCACATGGCAAACATGCTCCAGATACACAGGAAGGGACTCATCCTGGGACAAGGGAGGAAAGCCCCCCATGCCTGAGGCCTGTGTCTGTGCACCCACTCAGGCTCCCCTCCGCACCAGCAGCCCCATGGAGGGCCTGGGTGAGCGAGCACAAGCTCCACGCGCAGCCCGACCAGCCCTGGGGAGCCATTCTCGCTTCCTGAAGCTGCCCCCTACCCTCCCAAGGATGTCCTTACCACAGGCTCCTTAACACCAGGGCAGGGACAGGCTAGCCAAGAGGAGGCTACACACCCTCCCCTCTCATCCGCAAACCCATCACATCCTAACACCACCACATCCTGAGAGCTCAGGAGACCAGCCCTGTCACAGCCGTTGGGGAGCAAGGAGTGGCTCGGCCATTCACCCGCACCTAGGCTCCAGGGGCTTCTCAGTAAACAGGCGGTCACTTGTTAGCCTTCCCGACAGCGGTGTACCCCCGCCCTCACCCGCCCCCAACATACTTCCTTATTTTCAGGCCCTCTTCGTTGTTTGGGAGGAAAAACTCAAATGATTTGTACGTCTTCACCATGTCCCGGCGATACTGGCCCACGTTGAATTCTGGGGGGAAGGAGAGGCTCGGCTTTCACAGCAATGGCAACCCCCACAACTCCTGACCCTGACCCACCCCTAGGCTCTGCCCACCGTCCAGCCTTCTCTCTTCTCTTCCCCCTCCCCACAAAGCCCCAACGTCCCCTTGGACAGCTGAGCCAAGCCTCACCCCGAGTGGGCACACCGATCCAGTTGAGGTATCGAGTCAGCTTCTTAGAAATGTAGGTCTTGCCCCTGGCAGGCAGGCCCACCATGACAATAAGCGTCGGGCAGTTGGTCATGCAAACTGAAAGACAAGCAGCACACAGCATCAGACAGGGGCCAGGAACCCTCCCAGTGTGTCCCTCCCTCTCTGCCTGCGGTCTCTCAGCCTCAGGGCACAGGAGGCTGCACCCTGCACCAGATGTACTTTCCTGGCCTCCTGGCATCAGACAGCTCTATGAGTGCTCCTAGAACCTGGTCTCAAGCCACTATTGGCATGCCCCCCTTCCCCGGACCAGTCTGGGGCTCTGGCGGATGCACTGGGATCTGGCCAGCCCTTCTCATCCTGATGTATGCCACCAGATGTAAACCTCAACCGGCCATGCTGCTGGCTCGCACTGCTAGGGAGTTCCCAACGCACCCAGGACAGGGCCAAGCCCCAGCCGGGTATTCAACACCCAGCCTCTGCCACCCAGAGAGCTACACCCTAATGTTCTCACACCTCCCCCAGCCCCAATAATCATTCAGCACTCCCAGCACACACAGCCCACTGCACACCTCCCTGCGGCGAACTTCTTCCCATCATACAAAGCCCAGCTCCAAAGCTGCTTCCTCAATGAGTCCTTTCTCCATGGCATCTCGGTGCCCACTTGCAATGCCCTCACCCTCAGTCCTGGTCACCTCACTCTCGAGTCTGTTCTCTCTAGACTGCTCACCTGGAGCAGAAGCAGCCCTGCGGCATCTGAGCCGCTCAGGGGCCTGGGGCCGGGCAGAGCTGCTGCTGAGGAATCACGGGCAGGAGCAGGGAGGGGGCATGTAGACCAGGGTAAGGACCGCAAGGGGCTGAGACCAGAGACCCAGACCGATGCTCACAAGGACAGTCCTTCTGATAGCCCGCCCACCACCATCCACGTCCCACCACGTCAGTGTGCCAACCCGAGAAGTTGCCAGGCTATAGGTGGGGAAGGGTCTGAGGACAGCCCTATACCCCTGGACAGGGCTAGGACAGCTACCAAGGTAGCAGAATTGCCAGCTTAGTGTAACCTAGATCAGTTTTTTTGTTTTGTTTTGTTTTTTAAAGAGACAGTATCTTACTCTGTCACTCAGGCTGGAGTGCAGTGGTGTGATCAAAGCTCACTACAGCCTCAAACAGGGCTCAAGCGATCCTGCTGACTTCCAAGTCATTGGGACTATAGGTGTGTGCCACCACACACAGTTCCCAGATCAGCTGTCAACATGGTCAAATGTGGTTTCGCCTCAGAAGCCTCAGGAAGCTTCCCTTTCATCACCCTTAGGACCTGGGGCAGGTAAAACCACTGCAGACAGGCAGATGGACAGATGTGGGGACCTGTCACTGCCCCTCCTCTGCACACATGGTTTGGCAAGTGCCTTAACCTGGTAGCCCTCCTTAGACAGACTGCTTCTCCCCCAAGTCGGCTCCCTCAGAGCACAGAGGCCCCAGGGGAACCTCTGGGGGGGGGTGCAGGGGGATAAGGGGGACCAGGAGTCAGGCAGGCCTGGGTTCCTATCTTGACTCTGACACTTACTCTGACACAACTCGGAGATGGATGATAGTCCCTCAGGGAGGGGAGCCCACCCACATGTAAAAGCCTAAGCACTGCAGGGAAGTTGTGCCCTCTGCCCTGCCCTGGCAGCACACCAAGCTAGGGACACAGGTGTACCTCAGCAGCCACTGCCCTTGGGACGTAAGGCGTGGGGGCAGCAGCCTGGCCCCAGGCAGGCCCTGCAGAGAAGCGCCCTGCTTGCCAGTGGGGGCTTCATCACTCTTGTGCATGCCCCTTGCATAAACTGACCCAAGTTGCAAGCCTCGGGACTGAGAAGGAAGGAACCCCACAAAACACAGGCTGATGGTGAGTGAGAGTGAAGAAACTTACAGAGAAACCTCAGCATTGACTAAGGTAAGAGGGAAACAAGTTTGGCAAGAACTTGCAACCTCAGGGCCAGTGCCCAGTTTGCACAATTCCTGGCTGGCTCTCTAGCAACCCAAGGGCAAGGCATCTGCTACTAACCATGGGGGAAACCTGCACAAACCCGGTTTCCACTGATAAGGCCACCCCTCCCCTCCCACTGCTCCTTCAGGGGCACTCCCATGACCTTAGGATTGGGGTTCTGCATATTTTCTTCACATCATCTCCCCAGAGATGGCTCTGGCCTCCTCCCACAGCATCTGATGACAGCATCCCCCTCCCCCATCGCCCCATATGTGCAGATCAAGGTGGGCAGGCAGGGCAGCACATCCAGCCTGAGCACAAACAAGGCAATAAATTACCTATCACCTCTGCTCCTTAAGATAAGCTTCCAAGGAAATGACCCAAAAGAAAACCAAAGTTCAAGTATATTCACAACAGCTCTGCTTACTACAGCAAAACACTGGGAAATCCCAGCAACAGAGAAATTGCAAACGAAGGCATGGCAAGGAGGGGACGTGCTCCAGGCCCTGAAACAAAGCGTGTGGACTGAGTGGCTGGGGTGTGCAGCAGAACTGCAGCTTGGAGCCCACAAGGACCCACGGACGGCAGAACGCACCACTCATAACATTGAGTATGCGTAGAAGGAAATCTGAAGACACGTCAGCCCAACTTCCCTCCCTTGTTCCTCTCTTGTAAATTTGCTGAAGGCCCCAAGAGTCCTAGGAGCCAAGAGGCCCGAGACATGCCTGGCAGTGGACAGTGCCCACTAACTGGCACTTCCACCAAAGGAGCAGACCAAGTCCCCAGGGTGGGTTCCAGAACTGATTCCTGAACGGCACCTGCTCCCATCTCCTTGGGTCAGGCTGGGGAAGGAAGAGCTCTGTAAGATAAAGCAGCACGGCATAGTAGCCCTGTGCAGAGGGGACAGAAAGTAGTCCCTCCTGCTGCCCTGTGCATGCATCAGGCATTTCCTCACCCAGGAAGAATCTTGCCACTTTGCCACCTTTTAGCTGAGAAAAGCCATCAAACACTGTCCTTTATGCCATACTTCCTGATCCCTTCTTCATCCCCTGCCCCACCTGCCCACAGAGCTCCTCCAGTTCTGAGCTGAGGGGAGGGTAAGAGTGTCCAGGCATGACATGGCGTGTCAGGTGTGGCTCTAAATTTTATCAAGTGGGGGAAGAATTGCTAATGGAGAGTGGGGGTGGAGGAGACACAAGATACCCCTCAATTAGCAAACCCCAGCTGCCCTGAGGAGCTGGGAACCAGACCCCAGAGAGAAGCCAGGACACAGCACAGACCAGCAGAGGCACTGCTTCCTCCTCCCCACGAAGCCCTGTGATCAAACCAACTCCCACCCACCCCCAAGGTCCTTACTCTCCTTGCAGTCATCAACCTAGTCACAAGTCACTGTGCAAAGGGGAATAGGCTGCATGAATGCAGGCACTGGGAGCTGGAGTGCTGCACAGGTGGGTTCCATGGCAACTGGCCCCATGAACCCCTATGTGTTTTTTATAACCCTCTCCCTTAAGTAACTACTTGACCCTTTGAGTTGTTTCCCAGAAATTATGGACTTGAACTCCTGGCCTCACGTGATCCTCCCGCCTAGACCTCCCAAAGTGCAGGGATAGTAGGCATGAGCCATCACACCCAGAAAATCCAGAAATTATGGATTTTCTATAGAACAAAGAAGTTGAGATTCTGAAGCCCTTAGGGCAGACTTCCTGACACCAAGATTCACCATCATCCAGCCTGAGCAAGACCCCGTCTCTACTAAAAATAAAAAGAAATTAATTGGACAACTAAAAATATATAGAAAAAATTAGCCGGGCATGGTAGCACATGTCTGTAGTCCCAGCTACTTGGGAGGCTGAGGCAGAAGGATTGCTTGAGCCAAGGAGTTTGAGGTTGCTGTGAGCTAGGCTGACCCACGGCACTCTAGCCCGGGCAACAAAGTGAGACTCTGTCTCAAAAAAAAAAAAAATTCACCATCATGCACAACCTGCCGCCAAGGCATGTAGCCCCTCCTTTAAAAGCCCATGATATCCCTTAGTTGAAGAGACAGATTTGAGGCAGCTTCTTCCAGTAAGATGTATTAAAAATTCCTTTCTTCCTTGGCAATCCTAGTCTCAATAATTAGATTGCTGTGAGGCAAGTAACTGGATCTAGACTGGGGGGTGGGAGGGAACCCTTTCATTTCAACAACATTGTGTTCATTCATTGCTTACCCATTCCCTGCTGTGAACTCTGGGACCACCCACACACAACCTATGGGTTTCATCTTTAGCCTCTGGGGTGGCACCTCCTTCTCCAGGAAGGTATGGGCCCACAGCCCAGCCTGCCCCAATACCCTGAGAACACCCTGAGACACTAATGGCACAAGGTTGGTTGGTTGGTTGGTTACTTATTTATTTAGAAACAAGGTTTGGCTCTGTCACCCAGGCTAGAGTACAGTGGTGTCATCATAGCTCACTGCAGCCTGGAACTCCTGGGCTCAAGTAACTCTCCTGCCTCAGCCTCCTGAGTAAACAGGCACTCACCACCATACCTGGCTAATTTTTCTTATTTTTTGTAGAGATGGGATCTTGCTACATTGCCCAGGCTAGTCTCCAACTCCTGGCCTCAAGCAATCCAATATGCTGGGATTACAAACAGAGCCACCACACCTGGCCCCAGAGCCACATTTTAATCCCACACTAGAGTTTGGAGAAACACAGACCCTGCCTCAGCGGCTGTGAGACCCGGGCAGGCTCCTTTCCACCTGTAATAGGGGGCTGGCTGGGAGCTGATTCTTCAGTCCCTGACCCAGATGTAGTGAGAAGCAAAGAAAGAATGGTGGTGATGAGGAAATTACCTGCTCCCCTTATAGCAGGGGTACAGTGTCATTAAAGGCTTACAGATACTTCATGAAACAGGGATAGTGACTGTCCCATCCCACATGTGAGGAACCTAAGGCCTAGCTAGGCTCATGCAGCTGAGCCAGGATGTGGCTTGAGTTCTGCCTCCAAAGTCCAGGTCCTCACTCCTTCCCTTCTATGTAATAACAGCAGCCACCTGCCTACTTAGGACCACACAGCCCTAACCTGAATGGCCAAGGCACAAGAAGGAGGGGCCTCAGCCTCCACAACTCCAGGAGAGTCTCAAAGGAGGGCTGGCCAGGCCGTGGCCATAGCCCCTCAGGACTCAGAGTGGGGCTCGTAGACACCTATAACCCCACTGGCACCTATATCATAGTCAGAGCCACGACCCACCAGAACTCAGTCTGGTCAGAAACACAGCCACCCCTACCAGGACCCACAGTGTGGTCAGAGATGAACACACACCCTTCCCCCAGGACTCGTATCATGGTCAAAGCCACGGCCCGAGGTTGGCACTGAAGCATGACAAGCACAGAGTGCTCTCCCCTCCCTTATCACACGTAAGCAGAGGTCAGGAGAACAGGGAGACCCCAGCACATCACATGATCTCCTGATCTCCATTTCACCATGAGTTGAACTAGATGTTCTCTGAGGTCCTTGCCAAGTTGCAAATTCATTAACAATGTTTCAGTTGCTCCTAAAACCTTTCTTCTTCCTAGTAATAAAAAAGCTGCAGACTCATTTCAGGGCAGGCAGAAATTCAACTAAGCCTTTTAAATACCCTGACACCAGTTGGAGTGAGCCCCTTGGCAATTTCAGGAATTTCAGCATATCTCTTAGATGTTTCATACTGCAGTTCTGTCATTCGCCCATGACACCACATGGATATTTACATGCCTGTGGACACAGACACAGACCCACATGGCACCAGTAGTCTCATTGTCTCATTGTCTCTATCCTGAGCATATCTGCACTTCCCTGAAGTTCCTACCAAAATTCAGTTTTAAGGCCCAGGGGCATTCTTCCTCCAGTTGGAAAACTAGCCCATGCTTAGGCCTTTGAAAGCTCTGGACTCAGAGAGGCCAAGTGATTCTCCAAGGGCCACACAGCTCAGTTCCAGTCCAATCACCTGGCCCATACTCCCCTGGCTGAGGGCAGTGGGGATGGAATGGGGAGAAAGGGGACCGGCATCCTCCAGGAGGCGTTCTTGGCCAGACCTAGCCTCCGCCAGGCCGAGACGCCCCCACACACCTGTCCCCGCCCCCTACTCTGCCACACCTGTCTCTGGCCCATCACTGTCACGGCCGCCTCACCTGTCCCAGCCCCCACTTGCCATCACCGCTCCCATCAGTCACCGCAGCCTCACCTGTCCCCGGTTCACCACCTGTCCCTGGACCGTTCTCCATTAGAGACCCCCGCCCACGCCGCCCTACCCAACCATCCCGGTGCACCTCCCTCCCCCTTCCCCGCGGACCCCGCCTCACCACCCCGCGGGCACGCGTGCAGAGCGGGCCGCCCATTGCTGTATGGCATCCAGATCTTTTTCAGGGGGTTCTGGGTCAATTCCCGTGGGGACGCCATCCCGGGACCGGGATGAGTCGGACTACGCCGCTTCCAACCCAGCAACCGGGCCACCTCGGGCCACCCAAGGTCCCGCCTCTTGGGCCCCGCCCCTGCTCATGCCGCGACAGCCCTTGTCCGTCTTCCCGCAGGCCCCGCCCCAGAACGAATAGGCCCCACCCCAACAGGGGAGGGCCTGGCCTCCGACCACGCATGCCCAACTGTCCTACGGGCCCGTTTTGCACCAAGCGGGTCCTGATCTTCATGCCAGGATGGAGAAGCGCATGCCCAGCTTCCGGTTTGTGCAGGCCCCGCCCCGGACCAAGGCCCGGATTGTGCAGGCCCCGCCTCCGATGCGCAAACGCAGCTCTCCCTGCCCGACCGCGCTGATTTGCACAGGCCTCACCTATGGGCCCCGCCCCGGGCGCTGCAGCCACGCCTCCGCGGCACGCGTGGGTTAAGTCCCGAGGTATGCGTCACCTCAGGGCCCCCAGGAAGGCTCGCAGTGGGACCAGACCTGCGTGAGGCGCCCGGCCAGGTTGGTCAGAATTAGCAGGGACCACCAGGCTTGCTGTCTCTGTCAACTCCACTGCGCCTTCCTGGCCCTGCGCTGGGCCCCCTGGTTTGCTCTGTCTGAGCCCTGGGACCCTTCTCAGCCAACAGAAGCTACCTGCTCAACCACGCAGGAAAAGCACCTCATCTCATGAACAGGGACACAGGACAGATCTTAGAATTGATCATGTTTCTCTCTTTGCCTTGGCTGCTGGGAAACTCAGGCTAAACCCTGACCCACTTGGGGCAAATGCTGGAACTTGGTAACCGGGAACCAAGTACTTTGGGGACTCTCTAAGCCCTGGCAGTATCTTAATTCTCTTTCCAGAATTTCATTTTTACCAATTAAATTTTTTTTTTTTTGAGACAGAGTCTCGCTGTGTTGCCTGGGCTATAGTGCCGTGGCATCAGCCTAGCTCACAGCAACCTCAAACTCCTGGGCTCAAGTGATCCTCCTGCCTCAGTCTCCCGGGTAGCTGGGACTACAGGCACGCACCACCGTGCCCAGCTAATTTTTTCTATTTTCAGTTGTTTGGCTAATTTTCTTTCTATTTATAGTAGAGACACAGTCTCACTCTTGCTCAGGCTGG